>APFE030841054.1:0-36127 GCA_000404065.3 Pinus taeda | reverse complement strand
CTCCCCAAGATAGTCTTATCAGAAGCTTGGCTGACCAAAAACCTATACAATGAGTTATGAGGGACTATTTATAGCAAAGGGTGGGGTGACCCTTGAAATTTCCCCTTGTGATAGTTCATCTACCCTCATGACTCTTCATCTACTCTATGAATGTTACATCCAACTATTGACACTTGACTTACACTTAACATGATGTTACATTACAATGTACATGTACTCATGTGAGACAACATGGCTTGGGTGAACCATGCAAGACACACCGACAATTGGTCTGCTCTAATGAGACCAACTCTTTGGCATGCTTGTGATGGTGAAGGTGGTGAGTTGAGGCAAAGCTTGGTCATCCGTGATGGTGTGCATGCACCTCATGGTGACATCTTGTTGAAGCAAACTCCCACCTCCATTGCAACCGGTGCATTGGTTTGGCTCCTTCATCCAACTCGTTTGCTAACATACGCATGGTATTTTTGGGTGCAACTAAACCAACAACACACTAATGTATAGTGTCCATGTTAATCTTCAAGTGTGTGCTGGTGGTCATGTGCATCAACGTGCCGAAGTACATGTTCAACTCCAGTTGGACTTGCTTCTTGTATTCGCCTTGGTGAGTGTGCTGAATGGGTTAGATTGCATGCGTGTGCACAATGACATGCATTCTGCTGAATCCCTTTCATGCGATCAACAAAACTACTCACCATGTTTTCTCCATGCCAACTGTTGGGATGGATCTTTAACTTGTACGGGTGCAATTTCATTTGTGAGTGCATGTCGCACCCACTGCTATTACTGTTCCTGTTGCAACTCATTCATCTGTCTGTGCAACTTCATGTTCTTCCTTGAGTTGCTTCTTCAACACATGTAACTCCTTCTTTGCTCAATCTCTATCTTCGTGCGATCTTCATGTCACGCCGTCACCTCATAGCCTGAGTCTCCAAATTTTCTTTCATCATCAGTGGATCTGCTTGAACTTACAACTTTGTTCCACTTCTGTATTGTCAACAACCTTCCTCTTGCATTCACTGCATTCGTTGTGTTCGTTGCATTCGTTGTGTTCACTGCATTCGCTGCATTCACTGCATTCATTGCGTTTGCTGCATTCGCTGCATTTGGTATGTTGTCATCAATTGTTGTTCATGATGCTTCTCGCTGTGATATCTTGATGTTCTTGTCTACAAACAACTTGATATCTTTGTGAGTAGGAAAGCTCATAGACATTTGATCGACTGCATCTCTAGGTGTGCTCTGAATGGTGTCTTCAACTCTGCCCTCTTGGAAACCATTGTACCTATACTGCTAAGAGGCAGATGAACACTTGCAATACCTGTGTGATTGATCATGAAGGTTGCGCAATTTTAGCTGAGAGGTCGGGAGACTAACTATAAAGACTGTGAAAGGCACAGTCTGGGCTGCTGGGAAATTGGCTGACTGCTAGAACTACACAATGCATAGTCCAGTCTGGGTACTGACTGCTGGAATTGCATAATGCACAGGCTCAGCTGGCAATGGTTGTAGGCTCAGTGAATACATTGTGCAATTTTTTGGGCCAGCAGTCACTATACCTCAGAAATGCGCAAAACAATCCTAAAGGACAGTGCCTAGGCATAAATGTGCAAAACAGTCCTAGAGGACAGTGCCTAGGCATAAATGTGCATTTCTAGAGAGGAAGGCAAAGCCTTCCTTCCCCAGATTGTGCAATGATGTCTCAGTGAAGGCAGAGTCTGAACCAAGGCTGGTCCAACTCACCGACAGGCAAGTGAAAGAAAATATGACATTGGATGCATGGCGACACTTAGTGAAAGTAGAAGCGATTGACAGTGCATGCAAACATTAATGAAAGATTCGATAAATAGATCAACATGCATGTGGGTGAAGTGAGTCGTCGAATCGACGACCGTTCATGAAAAACAGTTTCATGCATGCAACAACAATGAAATAACAATGAAAATTGAGATAGTGCTAGGACAAGTTAATATACATGTAAACAACAACAAGCATTCAAATAAAAGAAGCAAACAATACTCATACAAGAGAAAGCACAAAAAAAAAGACAAAAATGCAACACAAGTCATGGAAAGCGGGCTTACCCCAAAACAATTGAGCTGAATGTGTCGATAGCTCCTAGATGTGACATGGGATGTTAGAGCTGAAAGGTTGATGGGAGGAATGAGCTCTATGACATTTAGTTGATGAGTTTTGATAACATCAAGGTTGTGACGCGCATGCCACAAATCTAAGGAAATCGATAATTGGTGGGAGGTTTCTGAAATGATCCTTACATGTAACCTCCAAGTGCTAAAAATAGATCCTTGAAACATGGTATGCCTTTTCATGCTGCCTTTTTCTATTATAGGAAAAAGAAAATCATGCATGCATGCAAGTCAAGTTTCCTTGGTCCCGGGTGGAACTGGTCAACTAGACTGCTCATGCAAGCAGTGGCTCAACTGCTTGCGAAAAATGCGCATTTTTGGCTAGGAGCTAGGCTGAATGCCCAGGAGTTTTGCGCAATTTATGGCAGAGTAGCTAACTGCTGCCCATTTTTGCGCAAATTCTGGGTTGAGCATCCTTGTTGGGGAAATTTGCGCAATTCCTACAGGGAGTGTTGGCTAGCAGAATTGTGCAATTCTGGAGCCCAATAGGTTGCCAAATAGAATTACGCAATTTATTGAGGGAAGGTTGGTTTCCCTCCATAAATGGGCAATTTTCTTGGGGAAGCTTCTCAGCCTGCAGCTGGACCAAGTCTGGGTGAACAACCTGTGAGGGGAATGCATCAAGCTGTGATCGATAGGCTACCTTTGTGCATGAAAAACACTAAAGTTTGTGTACTTGATGAAGCAATACAAGGTGCTGTGAAAGGTTGGTAGGGAGGCTCCAAAATGTGCAAAGAGAAATTTTGGAGGGTGGTTGTAGCTGCTACAACAACTGGACATGAGCCAAATCTTCCTAAATAGCTAAAAATGGTATGACCACATCAATGGGCCAGAGTGGCTGGAATCCCAAACCCACCTGAAAGGGGTTGTGACTAGTTGAGCCACATCACACAAAATTCAATATGAGAAACATCACACAATACCTCATCTATGAAGGGCTTGATGATGTAGGGAAGGCGACAATATTGGTTGATGTATAGATCTCGCCCTTGGTGAAGCCACCCGATGGTGTACGACTGCGGGTATGGTGTGGTAGGTAGGAACAACTGCTACACGACCTCTGCTAAAATGAGGTTCTTTTGGTTCTTGCTATCAACAATGAACTACAGCAGAGAACCCTTCACCCACATCTATGAATGGACGAGACGCTCCCCCTCCTATGGATCTTCAAGATCATCCTTCTGGATCTTCGTGGTGACAAGGGTGGCACTAGGCTCTGCATCAATAATCTACTTCCCTTTGTCATTCTCCTTGTTAGTTTTTGACTCAGAGTCAGAACATGCATCTGATTCAGAAGCCTTCATCTTAGGGACCAGTCACTGGATGGCTCAACACTCACTTTTGTTGTGAGTGGGGCTGTTATGGAACTCACACCATTTCCCTGTGTCCTTGTTTGTCTTCATGGTGTTTTTCTTTGCTTGTGGCTTTGGTGGTTTCTCCTGGGTCACCCTGCCTTGGCTTTATCCTTTGTTCTATGGTTTGGGGGCACCTTTCCCTCGCTTCAAATTCGCAGATCCAAAGTCTCTCTTAGTCTGTTTAAATTTCTACTTGATCTTGACAACGTATTGATAGGTTATGCAAAGAAAGGTGATGTATAGGAACTCCATCTCATCCTAGATGTACTTGTGTAGACAGTAGTGGTACTTGAGTACCAAATGTCACTCAGAATCCTTGATACCTAGCTTTGTGCGAAGGGTATGGAAAACATTTGTGAACTCTGACACATCTTGGTCCCTTGCCTGGGACAACATGGTCCACTCTATGTATTTATCTTCATAGCTCTTGACAGGGTATAGTCGTTCCTTGATGACATCTCGGAAATAATTCCAGGTGGGTGCAACTAAAAACAGTGAGGAATCCCTCTTGTCCTTTTGTTCACATCAAGTTTCCCACCAGTCCTTGACATGTGGGGCAACTTTGAGGAGTGCAAAAATAATATTTTCCCAATTGGAAAAGTCATGAACTAAAAAATACCCTTCCAACATATTTAACCATCTATCTATGACATCTACATCTATTTGACCTTCAAATATGGGAAAGTCAAATTTAATTTGTACCTTAAAAGGAGTGGTGCCTCCAGAGTGGCTGCTGGATGAAGGTGCATCACCTATGGGTAGTCACTGAAAGATTTAGGAAAAGTTATCCATCATTGCATTCCTTTGTCACTCGAGTGCTTCCTTGAGAAATATTTTGAAAGGATATTCTTCCCCCTCGTCTTTCTTTTCTTCTTCCATGGTAAGTTGTCAGGGTTTGCGAGGTTGGTCTTGCAACGGTTCAACCAGTTCAAGCCCTAACTCCTTATACACTGACCCCGTTGGGGACATGCAAAGAAAAACATAGAAAGAGAAGATTGCTCTGATACCACTAATCCAGACTTATGCAAGAACACAAAAAAACACAAAGATACAACATAAATAAAACTTCATTTAATTAATGTCAAAGAACTGAAATATGCTTACATATAGAAATGGAAATAAACTAGCTTGAGCGATGACAACTTATCTCTCAAAAGAGATGTGGCAGCTACATGCCTCTTAATTGTGTTACAATGAGGTTCAAAGGCCTATTTATTTTTTAGAAACAATGGAAAACCCTAAACATCCACAAACCTAAGCCTAGGAGATGAAGTGACAAAACTATGGGCCTCGTTTGGGTAAATTGGTACATCAATTTCCCGGTGTCGTAACTTTGGCATATGATCTTCATTTGGTTATCATAATACCTCATTTTAAAGATCTTGAAGAGGAGGAAAATAAAAAATAACTAGACCAATATCGGGCTTTTCTTGTCACTCTGTTTTCCCTAAAAAGGTCTTTTAGTCCCTCAAGATGGCTCCAAAAGTTTAGGACCCGATAAACTACCAAAAATAGTAAGTTGTGATACAATTAAAGAAGCTAAAAGAAACAATGGTGGGGGTCCAATTGAAATATGCTGGTGGGCACCAATGTCCACCTAGATTAGTCCTGCCCCCTTAGGAAGCAATGGTCCCCATTGCTTTGAATGCCTCCATGAGATTGGGGAACTTCCGCTGAACTTGGTCCTTGGTGAGCGACTTGCCTTGGTGCAAGAGTTGGCCAATTTTGACAACCTGATACAGCTGAATCTTCTGTTGGTGAGTGTTCTTGATCTACTTATCCATGATCTGATCAATTGTGGCATGTCCCATGTAGTCTAGGTTTAACTTTGTTAGTGTGAATTTTTCTGCAATCTCTGATGTGTCCAGTAATGGTGGAAAGTATGGTCGAAGGAGGTCCACATTGAACACTGGGTGCAAGCCAAGGAATGGTGGAATTATTAGCTCAAAATAATTGTTCCCTATAGCCTTAGTGATGGTGTAAGGCCCATATCAGAGGGGGAAAAACTTGCGATGGGGCCCAACGAGGTGCTCCTTCTGCAAATGTAGCCAAACTTTGTCGCTCACCTAGAACTTGTGTGGCACCCGATGTTGATCATAATGCTTCTTGTACTTAGCATTGGACATGTCAAATATGTCATGGACCTGAAGGCGGATGTGCTGAACGCACTCAATTCTTTTGTTAGCCTTGTCATCTTCGCACCAGACATGATTCAAATCTATATGAGTATCTGAAAATGGTATGGACACATCAATGGGACATAGAGGCTGGAATCCCAATACCACCTAAAATGGGTTGTGACCAGTTGAGCTATGGAGAGCTTTATTGTAGTTGAGCTAAACATAGGGGAGGCTTTCATCCCATATGCATGGATGCTTTGAGTTCTACATACGTAGAATGTGTAGGATCATCCTATTGACGAAGTCTGTTTGGTCATTAGTTTGAGGGTGGAAAGTCGTGGCCTTAGTGAGCTTGGTATCCAATATCGACTAGAGACAAGATAAAAAAGTACTTAAGAACTTGCTATCCCGATCTGAGATAATGGACTGTGGGATCCCATAATGTACCCACACTTGTTCAAAGAAGAGCTTAGCAGTGGCTTCTGCTATGATACTCTTCTTGTAGGCCGCTAGAATGGCCATCTTAGAGAATTTGTCGACGACCATGAAAACAAAGTCGTTTCCATGCTTAGTAGAAGGAATGCTCAACATGTAATCCATGAAGATGGATTCCCAAGGTCGACTAGGAGTAGGCAAAGGAGTATATATGCCTTGCTTCTTGATGGTCATTTTGGCAATGGTGCAGATAGTGCAAGATCTGATGTACTTCCCAACATCATGTCGAAGGTTCGACCAATCAAAATAATTCTGCAATATTGCCACTATTTTCTCTACCCCAAAATGTCCGTGACTCAACTGTAATGTGCCTCCCAAATCATCTTGGCACACTCCCTTAAAGGAACATAGAGGTGTCCCAGGTGGCATAACAGTGCATCCTGGAGGTGAAAATTTGGAACTTTCTTGCCTTCTTGGAGCATCTCGTCTGTGTTTTCAAATTCTTGATCGCTCTTGTAAATATGAGACCACCTCGCAATCTCGTGCTCACAAGAGTTTAGCACAGTGGTCAACACAATGGCTAGTGGTCAACTGAGTAAGTATACAACATTATTTGTGTTTCCCTTCATGTACTTAATGTTCAAATGGAAGTGTTTCAGGTATGTGGAATATTTTTTATGGCAATATTTGTGCAACTTCCCTTGTGTCAGTATGAACTATAGTGGTTGATGGTCTATGTGGATGACCGTTTCCTTCCCCAGAATGTAATGCTTCCATTGTTGGTAGGCCTGCACAACGGAATACATCTCTTTGTCATAGGTGGGATAATTTCAAAATGTGTTTGAAAATGTCTCAATGTGATATGCCTATGGATTCCCTTGCTAAGTAAGAACTACACCAATAGCATAGTCGAAGGAATTTATCTCGATCTCAAATGGTTGATGTAGGTATGGTAATGTGTGCACTAGTGTAGAGCATATGCGGTGCTTCAAATTGATAAATGCCTTCTATTGGGATTCATACTAAAAGAAATTTTCTTTCACTCCTCCCTTGTTGACTTGACTCAAAGGCCAAGTGATATAAGAGAACCCCAACATGAACTTGCAATAGAAGTTGGTAAGACCCATAAAATTGTGGATCTCTGTTAGAGTGGTTGGGGTTGACCAATCCCAAATGACTTGTATCTTGGATGGGTCCAAATGAACACCCCACTCATTAATGATGTACCCCATCTATTGAACCTGGATCATACCAAAAGTGTATTTCTCCAAATTGGCACACAACTTATGTTGCCACAGGATTTGGAGGACTTGTCGAATATGGTGGAAGTGTTCTTCCCAAATATGGTTGAAGATCAAAATGTCATCCAAATAAACCACTGTGAATGAGTTGGTGAAGGGTCACAAGATGTCGTCCATCAGCCTAATGAAGGTTGCAAGGGCATTTGTCAACCTCAAAGGCATGACCAACCATTTGAAAAGGCCCTCCTTGGATTTAAAGGCAATATTCAACACATCCGAGGGTTTGATCGATACTTGGTGACAACCGATCTTCAAGTCAATCTTGCTGTAATATTCCCTCCCTTGAGCTAGTCTAGAAGATCATCAATCCATGGGATTAGATACCTATTTCATACAATGATCTTATTCAACGCCCGATAGTTAATACAAAGTCTCTAGGTCCCATCCTTCTTCTATACCAACACGATCGGGCTCCCACATGGTGATGAACTGGGACTGATGTTCCCTTTCTGCAACAAATCCTAAATCTTCCTCTTGATTTCATTTTTACCAGAAACAAAGTGTCAATAGATCGGTCCATTGTGTTGCAGTGCTCCCGGGGTCAGATCAATGGAGTGCTTGACTTGAAAGTGTAGAGGTATCCCTATGGATGAGGTGAAGATGTCCCTGTACTCCTCTATAGCCTTGTCCATCTGTTGTTGTCGTGTAAAGGAGCCTTGTTTGGAGGTCGTGGCTGCAATCTTCTTCTTTCCCTAAGGGCGAATCATAAGGAAAACAAATTTCCTATTCTAGGAAATGATCTTATTGCATTGCTTTGCAGTAATCAAAGAAACGATGATAGGCGGTGCTACCTTTGGTATCCTGTACAACTTACCCAAAGTTATAATAATAGTGTGAGGCCTAGACTCATACACAACATGCCACTTCCACAAGTATGATTGGTCTAATAAAAAATAAAAAACTTGAAGAGGAGAAACATCACATAATACCTCATTTATGAAGGGCTTGATATTGTAGGGAAGGTGACATTGTTGGTTGACATAGAGATCTCGCCCTTGGTGAAGCCTCCCGATGGTGTATGACTATGGGTGTGGTGTGGTAGATAGGCCCAATCGCTTCACAACCTTTACGGAAATGAGGTTCTTTTGGCTCTTTTTGTTGACAATGAACTACAACGGAGAACCCTTCACCGACATTTGTGAGTGGAAGAGTCACTCCCCCTCCTCTAGATCTTCAGGTTCATCCTTTTAGATCTTAGAAGTGGAAACAATGGCACTAGGCTCCTCATCGATAATATGCTTCCCCTTTTCATTCCCCTTATCAGTTTATGACTCAGAGTGGGAACATGCATCTCATTTGAAAACCTTCAGGTTGGTCACTAGTGATTGCTTGGGTCAGGAGTCGCTTTTGTTGTGAGTGGGGCTCTTATGGAACTCACACCATTTCCTTGTGTCCTTCTTTGTCTTCATGGTGTTTTTCTTTACTTGCGGTTTCGACTATTGTCCTAGGTCACCTCGCCTTGGCTTTATCCTTTGTTATGTGGTTTGAGATTACCTTTCCCTTGCTTCGAATTCACAAATCCAAAGTCTCACTTCTTCTGTTTAAATTTATGCTCAATCTTAATAGTGTATCGATAGGCGGTGCCAAGGGAGGAGATGTCCAAGAACTTCATCTCATCTTGGATGTGCTTATGTAGACAGTCGCAGTACTTGAGTACCAAATGCTACTTAGAATCCTTGATACCCAACTTCGTGCAAAGGGTATGTAAAACATTTGTGAACTTCGACAGATCTTGGTCCCTTCCCTGCCACCACATGGTCCACTTTATGTATTTATATTCATAGCTCCCGACAGGGAAATATTGTTCCTTGATGGTGTCACAGAAAGAATTCCATGTGGGTGCAATTGAAAATAGTGAGGATTCCCTCTCGTCCTTTTGTTCACAATAGGTTTCCCACCAGTCCTTGACATGTGGGGCAACTTTGAGGAGTGCAAAAGTAATATTTTCCTGATTGGAAAAGTCATGGACTAAAAAATATCCTTCCATCATATTTAATCATCTATCTACGACGTCTTCATCTACCTTAACTTCAAAAATAGGAATTTCAAAGTCAACTTGTTGGAATTTCTAGAGTGGCTGCTAGATGAAGATGCATTGCATGTGAGTAGCCGTCGAAGGATTTGGGCAAAGTTATCCATCATAGCGTTACTTTGTCGCTGGAGGGCTTCCTCGAGCAATATTTTTAAAGGATATCCTACCCCATTGTCTTTCTTTTCTTCCACCATGGGAGGCCATCGGGGTTTGAGAGGTTGGTCTTGCAAAGGTTCAACGAGTTCAAGCCCTAACTCCTTATACCCTGACATCGTTGGGGACATGCAAAGAAAAATAGTAAAATAACATACCGCTCTGAAGCCACTGATCCAGACTTATGCAAGAACGCAACAAAATACATATATACACATAAACAAAAAGATGCAACAGAAATGAAACTTCATTTCATTAATGTTAAAGAACTAAAATATGATTACATACACATATGGAAGTAAATTAGATCAGGAGATGGTAGCTTATCTCTAAGTAGAGATGTGGTGGCTTCATGCCTCTTAATTGTGTTACAATGAGGCTCAAAGACCTATTATTTTTTAGAAACAATGGAAAACCCTAAACATCCAAAAAGTTAACCCTAGGAGATGAAGCACCAAAACTATGGGCCCCGTAAATTGGTACATCAATTTCCTAGTGTCATAACTTTGGCATACTATCATAATACCTCGTTTCGAAGATATTGAAGAGGAAGCCAAAAACAAGTGAGAAAGCTTGATTGTAGGCTTCTTTGGTCTCTATGTTTTCCCTAAAAACATCTTTTAGTCCCTCAAAATGGCTTTGGAAGTTTAGGACTTGAAAAACTGTCAAAAATAGTAAGTTGTGTTACAATTAAGGAAACTCAAAAGAAACAACGGTGGGGGTCCAAGTGGAATAGGCAGGTGGCCACCAATATCCACATATATCGAAACAAATGATAACAAGTTTAGGGAGAAGTAGAACTAGTGAAGGAAGAAACAACAAGTAGACATGGTGAAGGCAGAAGCAACTAGTATACCTGGTGAAGGCATACGTAGTAAGGAGACTTGGTGAAAGTAGAAGAAGCTAACAAACATTGTAAAGAATCAAGTAGACTCAATGAATTAGGTTGGTGCCTACGAATATTTGGAGCAGTGCAGATTGGTGTCTCTTGTAGGTTGGTGCCTACAAAGTAGCAAAGAGGATTGGTGTCTCTTGTAGGGTGGTGCATATAAAGGAGCAAAAGGGATTTGTGTCTTTTGTAGGATGGTTCTTATAAGGAGCAAAGGAGATTGGTGTCTCTTGTAGGTTGGTTCCTACAAAGAAGCAAACAAGATATGGTAACTCCTGTAGGTTGGTGCCTACAAAACTTTTCATTTAAATAAGTTTTGTGGTTTTCTCCTGTAAGGGTTTCCACGTATATCTTGTGTTACTTGTTCAATTTATGAGAATAATGTTTTATGATGTTTGAATGTTTAAATAAATAAAAAATGTTATTATAATGATTCACCCCACCTCTTAGTATAATTGTGAATCCAATATTGAAAACACTAAAGAACCTTCTTGGGGATTGTTTTTTTCCTAGGCCTTATTCAGATTTTGCATAATTTGAGTATGTAGCTATTTTGAAAAAAAGTTTGAAATGGAGAAAATTGCTATTATGTGATTCTAAATATTTCGTCCACTCAAAAATGGTGTCTAACCCTACTTAAAAATTTTAGCCTTATTTATTTTTTGGAAACTTCAACACAAATATATTTTTTGAAAACAAGATTAGTTAATTGTTTATATTATATATATATATAATATATATATATATAATATATAATCATTAACTAAATACTTTTTGTTAATAAAAAATGCATTGAACAAAAGGGATAGCTTTCTACAAGAAGAAGGGTGCCTACTTGCTACCAGGGATCGTCAACAAACCTTAGCTATTCGTTGGATCCTTGGAGCAGCTTTCAAACAATGTAGACTCCTTTGAATATTGTAACCATGTAAGAGAAGGGCAAAGCTAAAATTGAGGGACCTATGTAACGTATGATCTATTACCCTTTCCTAATGGCTTGAAGTACCAGGCACATGGTCCTGTAATAGTAAATGAGCTTGTTGAACAAGATTAGTAATTGTTTATTATATAATATATATATATAATATCATTAATTAAATACTTTTTGTTAATAAAAAAGTGGAAAAACGTGAATAAATTCTTATTCTCAATATAATTATATATATATAATATTAAATAATTTCCCACAATATTTTTTTATCTAACTTTTATAATTTTTTTATTAAATAAAAAAATATATTATTATTTTTAAATATCTTCTCTAAAATAAAATATTAACATAGAATATACCTAATTAAACAACAACAACAATATGCTAAGCACCGACTCTCTCCAAGTGGATCTTCCTTACATATATCTATTATAATATAATAAAGCCATAATGGTGCAATGAAGTGGCCAACTCACCATAATGAACAGGTTTGATGATGTGTAATACTTTTATGTGGATCTTCCTTACATATATCTATTATAATATAATAAAGCTATAATGGTGCAATGAAGTGGCCAACTCACTCTAATGAATAGGTTTCATGTGTACTCTTATGTGTAATACTTTTATGTGGTTCCCGTATACGCATGAGCTTAGTATAAAGTTTTTTTAGCTTAGTATTAAGTTTTCATTTTTATTTTTATCAGTAGAATATTTTAGTTTTTTATTATGAATAATTACTCGTTTGAGTTTATGTTAAGGTTAACTTTAATGTTGGATGGAAAAATTATATTTTTATTAATGAATTGTTATCACTAAAATTGTAATATGTTTATTAGTGGGATGTTATCATTAGGATTGTGATTGTGATTGCCACTAAGATTATACAAAATTTGGTAGAGTTTAGACGCCCGTTAAAATAGTTTAATTTCCCAAAAGTGACTCTCATCTTTAACTTTACTCTATCATATTTAGATCTATAACTTAAAAAAAACTAAAACACACACAAATCAATTACTCTACACCTCATATTATAATCAAATATATACAATCTTTTTATTTTTATTTATTTTTTCTGAGTTTAGACTTCTATGATCCATAATGTTTAGAAGAGAATTTTTCAGAGAGATCACATTGAATAATTTCTTGGAGTCAATGTTTCAAATCCTCTACCATGGTTCATCCTCATGGAAAAGGTGGAGTATATATATAAATGTAGATGCTTATATATATATATATAGAGAGAGAGAGAGAGAACACAAGGAAAAACAAATTTATGCGTTACAAAGTCAAAAATCAATTTTTTTTGGAAAGTTATAAAATCGAAATAAAATTGGAAAGTATATAAAAAATAAAAAGATGAAATGCTAAAATTATGGAGAAAATAAAAAAAAGTCAAAAACAAGATCAATGAATAATACAAATTAAAAAAAAATAATAAATATAATAATACATACTAACTAAATAAATAAATTAATTAATTAAAAAAAATAGAAAATTGAGAAATACAACAAGAAAAAAACCGATAAAAAAAATAATTATAATGATAATTCAAAAAATCCTACCATAAAAACAAAAAATCAAATTCCAAATAAAAGGAAAAAAGAAAATATTTGTAGCCTAGTAATTGAAAAATAATTGAAAAAATAATATATACAAATTATTAACTCCTCTGTGCAAAACACACATATTATGTATACACTATCAAATTTCCCATTATTTTCGCAAATTGAGCATTTCCTTACCTCATGCCTTTCTTGGGTAGAATTCAATTGCGTCAAACTTTGTGCACACAATAGTACCTCTCCACAAAAGTACCTAAGATCATGAGCGAATGTAATGCCTCTCTCCATTAAAATCATAAAAGACATTGCCGCTACAGAACATTATATGCATAATAATAAAGTCATGCCACCATGATCGCTAGCACTCCCGGGAAAGAAGGGTTGATTTTCAGAACAAATTCATGCAAAGATAATAAAGAAAGATTTACTTTGTGGATTCATTATAAATATTAATTTAATTTGTAAGTTTTATGGTGTTCATTGCTATTAATATACGATTGATTTATAAGTCAATAATATATGACTTATTACAAACAAGATCTCTTGTGCTATCATTTTAAAGAAACAAGAATATGTATGTTCTTTCCCGTCTGCTCTAATTCTTTCGCCGTTACTCTCCCATTCTAATGCATTATACGTCACATCTAAATTGATTTTACTAACCAAATTGTTAATTGCACAAGGAAGAAAGAAACAAGAACATAATTTTGCTCAACACGTAATGAAAGAAACAAGAGTTATTCACGAAGTAAAACAATCTTGATATATACAATTCTCAGACATTTGAGAATTGAATCTACTTTGTACTCGATCACAGCAGCCTGAAAGAGCCATTGCCATTAAAGGTTTCATCTTGCCTCTTTAAGTCACATGTTATGCTTACACCAAACCATACTAATCTCTATTGCTATCAACATTCAGTTATTATAGAAAGCTGTGAAGCTCTCTTGACAAATCGTATCCACCTCCCGAAATTAAGGCATCCGGCCATTCTCTTCATTATACAAGTCTCTAGATCGAATCCTGCGCAGCCTTTCCACTCTCAAATTAAGATCTGGAAACAAAAATATTTATAGACTTGTCGCAGTCATCAAAGAACAGAAATATGCTAGAAAAAATTGGCATGGTGGTAAAAAATGGAAACAGAAAATAGTAGAAATTGACCTTTCAGGAAGGGATAATTACGTGAATCCTTGTGGACGAAGACGAGAAATGGGAGGACGCTTCATTGGCGAGAGTATCAAATTCCTCAAAGCAGTTGAAGGATTGTTGCCAACTGGTGTAAATAACGATGGCTTTGAGGCTCCAAACGAAGTTGTAGAGAGCGGCCTGTTTCCAACAGCGCCAGACGCACAGCCGCCTCCGGCTTTTGTTTGTTGAGCACCATTTCCAATGTCAAAAACATTCATTGAACTATTGTTGCTTCTCTGGGGAGGGGCCCAGAAATCGCTTGGTTGCCCTGGAGTTAAAGGAGTAATATCCGAGCCACCGGATGCATCTGCAATAAATAAATAATCTGAAGTTTTTTTGGGGAACCATTGACAGATATCATCATTCTTTAAGATACAGATTTAAGATTTAACATCAACTAAAGGATTAATCGGTACAGAAGAAATTTATACGAAATTTAAACCAACCTTGTCTTGATCGGTGCGTGGGTTCATCCAACAAATTATTAGGACCAGAGAACAGGTCTTCCGTCGTTCTCTGGATAAAACAGCTAGAACTAGGCTGTATTGCCGAACGCTTTGTTTGCTCGTAGTCGTTTCGCAAAGTATCGTACATCTCTTCGAGCTTTCTTTTCTGCCTGAAAAATCGAATCTTAAGACATTATGCTTCTGTTTTACGGAAATCATGAAACGAATTAAACAGGCTTTTGCAGATGTGTTATATTTTCTTGTCTTTAATGGTTTTCAGATTTTCTTGTTAACCTGGATTTCTCAGCGTATTTTTCTTGAAGTTCCTCTTTGTCCTTGCTTAGGCTTTCGACTTCTTGCTGCATCATTTGAATTCTTTTTACGGCTTTTTGATACGCCGTGTGAACTTGTTCAAGCTTTTCTGTAAATTTTGCTTGCATTTGCTCGCACTTATGGCGGTATTGTTGCAAAACTTTGTTCACTGTGGCTTGCATCTCGACATCCTTTTGACCCATCCAAAATGCGACTCCTTTATATGCACTCTTCATGACTAAATATAAATTAAGACAATGATATAATGAAACAGGAGACATACTGAAATAAAAATAATTTAAATATTAGAAAAATCCTATGCGCGGGATACTGTTTTGAGGGGCGACGCCTGCCATGGCCATCTGCATACATAACAATAACAAAAATTAACTTACGGCACCGGCCATTTATTCCATGTTTTTTTTCAGATCAAGGAAGATACAGATGCAGGGTTTGTAACCTCTCAGATTTAAAATTTCCTCAGGCTTTTTATTACAGGAATTAAAAAATAAGGTTAAAAAGACGGAACTCCTTACATTTATCCATTCATCATTCGGATTTAGGTCAACTGCCTTCATGAGGCTGTCATTAGCCAACGTATGAGCGCATCAACTTCCAAACATCGATGGATCTTCAGCTACCTAGATTTAAAGTTTTACAGTGTTTTTTTTAATTGATTAAAAAATCATCATACCTTTTGGACAAAATTTGGTCGCAAATCGGACATGATGAATCAGTGCTTAAGATTCTACCGGCATCTTCAGTGCCTGTTTCGATCTTCAGAATTAAAGCACAAATAATCATCCGACTGATCTAAACTAAATGCAGCAGAATAATGGAGATGTTGAAAAGGATACACAAAATGTGGCCGCAAGTCGTTGCTATGGCTCGTCCTTCAAGCTCTCGCCAGCACGCATTGCACTTCATCGCACTTTGAACACAACACAATAGACAAACAGACAGACACTAAACATGAAGCTTTATACTGTTTTACGAAATGACGAAAGAACAAAAGCAAATTGTGTATTTCTGCAAAGAAGCGATATTCTTGCAGATTAAATGATGACGAAAACGTGAACTTCAATGAAAGAAAAGCAGTAAGATATGTTTGATGTTCGGTTCAATTCAATGAGAAACCGAAGAAACCGTGCGCTTAACGTTTCAGCTGTTTAACATGGAAAATAGTCCCCAAGCTTTACCACTAACTGTAACCAATCGTCGTCCGCGTCAGTGATCGAACTCACTAACATGAATTTTCCACCGGCGTCGGAAAACAGTCGTTTCTAGACACTTTTTCCATTATTCAAAAGTATACACCGTTTCTTCCAATATTTCTTCTGCATAGACCGATAAAAACAGTTCCAAAGCGAAATTTGGAATGATGTAAACTTACCATTACGGACTAAGCTACATTGCTTATCTTTATATACTTCAGAAAAAGAGAGGACGCTAAACTCTCTGCACGTTAATGAAATAGCAATATCGTCTAACTTTCTTGCCTCTGCAATCTGATACCAGCGAAGTGTCAAAAATCAGGCGCAGCATTCGTTGGTCCTCGTGACGCTCTCCGCCTCCCCCTTATTCGCGGATCGAACAGGACAAATGACGGGTAAAGTTCTCCTTCTTTTCCTTAATATTGTAAGGAAAAAGAAAAGTTAGTAGCATATTCGGATGTTTGGGATTTCATTACACGCTCACTCCCATTTTCCCTTACATTTCGTTTCGTATATTCGAGAGTAAGCACCCTAAGGAAAGTTGGGTGACGCTTTTTCCTGTAATGGGAATAATTATAAAATAAATTAAATGTCAGCATGAATAGAGTTTTTCACCCTTCATCAACAATAATATAAATATTAAAATATAAAAAATGATTTCCTCCAACATAATTGTGCCTTTAGTTCCTATTGAGCGAGCTTTGATCTTTCGTTCCTTATTGAACTTATTTTGGTAGATAATTTATATTTTATAAAATATAAATATAATATATATATATATCAGTGAATTTGTTATATTTCTAATTCTTAGGTCTACATGAAAGTGATATGGGACAATTCAACTAACCATTTTATCTAATTAACAATTATATGGAGATTTCCAAAATTTATTTGAATATGTTTAAGGAAGGGTTTAAGTCTTTAATATAAATTTTAAGACCAAGAACTCAAGCATAGTTGTTATTAGTTTTTTCAGCTAATTAAAATTTGAAATGTGGATAAATAAGAGATATAATCATTCATATCCATTGCTAAATTTTTGGACGCGTTTCCTTAGCTCCATAAAAAACTCCATACTTGAGATTTATCAATCACCAAATCCTCTATATGCCTTGGTCTCCTTTGTTTGACACACAAACTACAACTTGAAGAGATGGATCTAATCCATGAGAAACATTGAAATTAGGTGAGAATCTATTTCTCCTAAAAATTAATGAAATTCTTCTAAACATTAATGAAATTATTGCCAACTAGATGCCCCAAATGATCATATAAGGCAAGGATTTAAACTCCTTTAGTTTTTTTTGTTGAGCTAACCTCTTAGAGTTTCTTCCACTGTGTCTCCTACCTAAACATTTTTAACACCTAGTGAAAGCTCAAATTTTCTTTAAATTTGTTGTGCATAAATACACTCTATAAGTGAATTAGATATCATTTCTTCATCCTCTTTGCATATTATATGAATTCTTGGACCTTCTTCACTTCCTTTTTCTAGGACCTCCCATTTTAATGCCTTATTTTGAATGGGTAGCCACTCGAAGGTATGCATGTTGTTTTTTAAACAATTTTGAGCTTCCAAATCAACTTCCACCAATTGTTTGGTTCTTGAAAATAAAAAAAATGTTCATTGATATCCCAAACATGTTGTGTACTCTCTCAATTTTCATTTCCCTACCATGCTAGGTCACCTTCCTCATCAGGCCTATAACCTAACATGAAATCAATATATATTGTCTACATATTATTTCCACAAGTTTTCATTCTCACCATCTGGTCTATAAATAGTAGGCTATGACTCCATTTCACCAACATGAATGTTCCATGGAATAAAATTAAATGAGGTGTTTACGATTAAAAATAAGTTGAGATCATCCCTCTTCATTTATTGTTTGTTAATTGGTTGCAATGTTTTGTTTGAAAATACAAGAAACAAAGTCTAGGCCAGTTGAATGCCAACCATGGAAAGCAAGTTTACTTTATTTTAGATTTGGTTCTGGGAATGCATTTAGGATCCTGGACAAATAAGAATAGGCTCTAATTCCCCCAATATAATAAATAAATAAATAAAATTGCTCAGTGGAGAAGGGAATGGCCAAGGCAAAAAGAAAAATGCCCAATAATGTTAGAAATGTCGAATAGTCCACCAAACTCAATCAAACCAATTTGGAAATCTCTTACATAAGTAAAACATTTATGAGATGGTAGTCATTGATATCAAATATTTGAATGTAATTGGTGAAAGAGATTGGAGAACTATTGACATTCATTAAATACTAATGGAATTTGATTTCTAAATGAAATTGAAAATTACAAGAAGGAACTCCGTATCATAACCATGGATGCAACTAGAAATAAAAATACGCCATAAAAAATACAACAATATCACTTAGAATACTCTACAAAGCACTAAAACATACACAAATAAATTGAGATGTTTCAGGAAACCCAACTAAGAAGAAAGCCAAGCTGATTGGGGGGTTTATTTAGTATATTATTACTTACTAGTAGGAAAGTTGTAGGTAGCTATTGCTTAGAGATACCTTCACTCATCATGGATAAGCTCCTTAATTCCATTTTCCACTAATATTCAACTATATTTCCCTATTTGATCTCTCGTTTTGATTATTTCCCTCCTAAGTTCTCCTTGCATCTCCATTCCTCCTTGATCTATTAAATAAAACCTTAATTTTTAATGGGTTTCCTTTGGAAGTCCAAACACATGATGATATTTTTCAACTTCCAAGGGAAATATGAACATTTTCTCAAATTTTCCAAAGACAATTAAATACTTATTACAAAATTTACAATGTGTATTTTCTTTGGAAAGGGTCCAATTTGGATCACACCTCCCAATTTGTAGGGTTTTTTCCCCAAAAGTTTCATCTCTCTTGAGTCTTCTCCATTTCAACCTTTGTGTTCCTAACTCTTCTTCCAATGTTTAGAAATCTCTAACAAATATCTAAGAAAGGGTGCCCTTGTTGTATGATGGAAGATAATAGTTGAGAAGGGGTTTTATTTGGCATAATCTCGCCATTCCTCTCATGGTTATAGATCGAATTTAACAATGTAATTGGTTGTTGGTAAACCTTTTCTTTGGAATTTAAAGTGACTTGTTGTTTCCCTTGACCCTGATCCAGGTTTATATTCGTGTGCTGCAGCAGCTACAAACACCCTCCAAAAGTTTTCATTAGCTTCGTTTTGGAGCCTCCTTTCCAACTTTTCACAGCAATTTGCCTTACTTCGTCAAGTTCACAAACTTCAGTGTTTTTCTTGCACAAAGGCAACCTGTCGATCATAGCTTGATGCATTTCCCTCACAAGCTGATCACCTAGACTTGGTCTAGTTATAGGCTAAGCAACTCCCCTAAGAAATTGCACAATTATGGAGGGAAACCAGCTTTCTCTCCAGAAATTGCATAATCCTGACTGGCAACCTACTGAGATCTAGAATTACAGAATTCTGGCAGTTAACACTCACAGTGAAAATTGTGCAATTTTCCCTAGCAAGGCTGCTCAACCCAGAATTTGCGCAAATCTGGGTAGCAGTCAGCTGCTCTGCCAAGAAATTCCACAAATCTCTTGGGCAGCCAACCCAGCTCCCAACTAGAAATGCACATTTCTTCTAGCAGTCGAGCAGTCTCTTGCATGTGCAGTTGAGTTGATAGGTTCCCCCCGGGATCGAGAAAAACTAACTTGCATGCATGGGCTGCTTCTGCCAAGGCAACATGCAAAGGCATCCCTTGTTTCAGGGATCTATGTTTAGCAGTTGGAGGTTATGTTATCTCAAAATCAGACCCTGATAGGCTGCTATGATCAGGTAGACTTCAAGTAACTATTTCAAACCAACTTTAGGCTGAGGCTTAGCCTCCCCAACCTGAGAGGGCTCTCTCAAAGGATTAATGATTTTTTATTATAAGTAAGATGGCTAACTCTTGTGAAACAAATGTAAAATGTGAGTGGTTGAAACACAATTAGAAAGTATCCATTGGGCTTATGGAGTTAGATATGCTTCAGTATTGACAGTAGAGTTAGATTTGCATAGAAGTCAGGGCATTCAAAATCCAACATAGGTAGAACATATCAAACACATAGGGAACCAACACAGTTTACAAATGCATGCAGGAAATTAGAGCACTGTAAGTGAATTCTAAGTGATCACACATTCATAACACTGTAAATAATAGAAAGAAGAAAACACAATACATTCAGAACATCGAATTCTTTATGATTCCTGAGAAGCAAGGCCAATACTGTATTACTAGAAAACAGAGTCTGTACATAAAGCAAAATATGAGAGCTTTTCTCAATAATTTTCCAAACCTTTGTACATCAACTCTTCTGCTATATATAGAGTTCTGAGATTCCTCCTCCAGTATGAGGGGAACTCAAATTTTTCTTGCTATGACACCTATTCAAACTTTAACTAATTATTAAATGCAATAGACTGCTAACTATGCGTTTTAGAAACTTAAGACAATTAGGAGTCTAACTCCACATCATGTTGGTAATATCATTAATTACAATCAAATCTCATTCTCTGACAAGTGGTCTCCTTCAATTTAGCTGTGGTGGATGTTTGAAGCTCCTTACTGGTCCTTAATGTCTTATCCCTTTATTGTTGCTGAGAAGTAGGAAACTGCCCCTGTTTTCCTGCCTTTGGTTTCCTCCAAGATATTCAGAATCAATTAACCATGTTGATCTTCTTTAATTACCCAACAATCTATTGGAGTGCCACGTTATTTATGTGTTGCAAGCCTTTCCCATATTCATGTGTGATGACAAAACCTCTTCAAAGCTGATTGGAAAGTCATTTACAACACTAGTGGTGATCATTTGTATAACAAAAAGTTTAAAGTTCATATAACTTCCTTCCGCTTGTTTTTCCCTGGCTGATTGCTTTCACATTGTGAATGGTCCCTTTCTGAAACTCCCTTTCCAAAAAAATTTCCCTCGGTCATTCAAAATTGGTTGACAGAGTTAATTATGCAGCTACAGTAGTTTCGTAGCGCACTACGAAACTGATGTGCATTAGGCATCACCTACAACAGTTTCGTAGCACGCTATGAAACTCCTGTGTAATCACAAAAACACAGCTTTGAACCCAAATTTTACTATCTTGCGCTTCTTCATACTGAGATATCCTTTGCAACTGCTCTGAATCTATTAAAAACTGAATACGATAAACCATCAAAATTTTGGGACTCATTCTTACCTGCTAAGGAAACCTTTCTTGTTGGCTTAGCTGGATCCTCAAATCTTCAATTTTCCTTTTCATAACTCTAATCCCAATTCTTAGTTTCATATTAACTTTTTTGATGAATGCTGCTTCCTTTAATGTAGGAATTGTCCAGGTATAATATTGGGTATTACAGTCGACCACCTCGGGTATTTGAAATGTTTTGTCTTCCCACAGAGCTTGCATTTTGTCAAAATGAGCTTCCTTTATTGCATGCTTCCTAGAGGCTTTCATCAATCTAGAAATTTCAAGATTTGCTAACCTCAACTTATTTTTCAATTCTTCAACACTATATTCCTCTTGCAGAATAATTGCCTTTCCTCTATCTTCTTTATATAGCTGTGATGATGTTTCTAATGAAGTCACAGGTCTGTCATGAGTTTTTACGATCTCCTCTGTTTCACTTGCTTCTGGAAACATCTCCTGTATCTATTTGAAATTCCTCGTCATGGGTCTTCTTGGCTTAAAGACAAATTGAGCAACCTGGTCATCAAACTTGATATTTTTCGAGGCTTTGATTCTTTTAGTCTTGTCTTTACCTGATTCCATCAAATCTGCTTGAACCAGGGGAGATTCTTCAATATCAATGGCTTGCAGTAAGTCATTCAAGTTTCCTTTCCTCAACAACCACCTTCTTGCCCTTTTCCTTAGCTAATTGACTCCTGGTCATTCTTCTCTAGACTACTTCTCTTGTAGATGATTCACGTCTACCTTATTTGATCTGGGTTTTCTCTTTCAGGGGCTACTAGGGTGTGTCTTGGATAACCATTGATCTGGCGAGCTCCCTTACTTGTTTCCTAGCTTTCAATTTTGTGAATCTCTTGGATCTTGTTTCTATACGATGACCAGTTGTTGGTGGAGAATTTTTTACCACTTGAGGACTGAGGTCGGTTTCATTTTTGAAGCCAGACATAAACATGAACGTGGGCCAGTCCCTACCTACTCTCTGGGGTTCATGCAGAATGATCAACTTAATTAAGCCGTTGTGAAACAATGAAGTCTCACAGGCTTCTTTCCTTAGCTGCACCTTGTCACACATTTTGCTTAGGCTACGAAATAAGTAGAAAGGTAAATCAAGAGATATCTTTCCTGTGAAATGCATCAAAAGCTTGAAATGATATGAATACACCTTATTATATCTCCCTTCACAGGTAAGGTACCTCTGTATGCATGTAAGCAAATTGGCGTATGAGTCCTTGACATAATTTCTAGGCACAGACTTGTTTAAATCTGAGTCAATGAACTTCAGCTTCAGAAATTCTTTGCAGGGGGTCATATCAAATTTGAAATTTTTAAACCAACTTTCTTGTCCTCTTGGAATCTTAGTAATTGTGGATATTACCTCTGGTGAGATTTGCAATTCAAGCATCCCAACCTTTGAATTCAGTCCTGTGAAATTCAAGGCAAATTCTTTGGTGATTTGTGCATTACGTCCCTGGAGTTTCTTGCAAAAATTCCAACATCCAACCTGCTTGAATGCATGCTCAACTTCTCTATTCTTCTTTATAATGTCTAAACCTTCAGGTTCGTTCCTCAAACATCTACCCGACCCATGCTCTTTTCTTTCTGTAGATCCTTCCATGAGACTTCAGCGTAATGAACACTTGATAGACTGGCACTGTCTCAACCTTTGATCGCTGCCTCGCTTGAATACTTCCTTGCTTGAAATTCAAGGAATTAAAATTAAACATTTTCTGATTTGTTCCTCATGCAATGAGTACAATCATAATTATGACTGTGAATACCTGGCTCTTCTTGAAACTTACAATCTGAGCGTACCAAGGTACTTAACAACTCTAATGATGAAGATAAACGGTTGGACATGATAGGGGAAGTGTATAAGTTGACAGTGGATGATGCAACCATAACTGAATTTGACAGATATGACAGCTAGGAAAAATTTGCTACGGATTACACGAATCTCCAATTTCGTAGCGCGGCCAGTGTAAAATCTAGGTTATGCGCTACGAAAACACCTAAAACTGTGATGCGCTACGAAAACACCTAAAGCATTTTGTAACACATAAGAACCTTTATAACCAGCTCGATATAGAGAGTCTATGTAAGTTATGGGACCAATGGTGAATGAGAACGGACTATTGACTTTTATTTAACCATCCTATCAAGACTCCTAAGACACTAAGACTTAGATACTAAAGTAATCATGGAAAGACTAAACTCGGACTAACACCTAACCCTCACAATCAAACTAATGTGAATAATTTAGAA
This sequence comes from Pinus taeda, assembly GCA_000404065.3. NCBI lineage: Eukaryota > Viridiplantae > Streptophyta > Pinopsida > Pinales > Pinaceae > Pinus > Pinus taeda. The sequence continues at coordinate 12,572 of APFE030841054.1, read as the reverse complement.
ATTTCTTCTTAAGTGATAGAAGTAAGGTGACGAAACTAGTCAATGACACTCAAAGGAATATTCTTTCCAGGGGCATAAGGTCTCAAGTTGCAGAGGCTAAGTGATTGCAAGGTTGATTTTCTAGAAAGACATGGTCAAAATGTGGCTTATACACGAGTCCAAGTGAAGCTGACTTAAGGCCAAAAGGTAAAAATATTCAACATGCAATGCAACATTACAACTCAACATGTGCAAGCCTCTAGGGTATAAATATAAAAAGATAACAAAGAAGAAGGAGAATGAAGCTTCATTGCAAAAGTCATGGATGGATTAAAGAGTACTCTCGAGCCTACTCAATCTTTGCAGCATGGGCAACATATGCTAGAAAGGATCTAACTAGGAATCCCATTTAAAGGATGAGTCTACCATCATGCCATGATTTTATAATTCAGCAAGTGAAAATGGTTTTAAGAATCATAACACAATGAAGTTGACCCTATGGAAACATATCATAGTATCAAGGCTACAATGCATAATGCAATGGAAAAAATGATCTTTCCTAACCTATATGCCAGTGATGAAAATGATATCTACCATGATGTCAATGGCCAGGGAATCGAAGTGGTAGAAAATGTCTCAAAGTCTCAAATTTAACCTGATAATTAACCCATCCCAACACTCAAATCCAAAAGGTCATAAAGTTTATAAAATAAAAAATAAAGCATAAACTTTACAAAAGTGGGTTTTCAAAAGTTTTTGAAATCACAACTTATAAATAGACCTTTTGGCTCACCAAGCCTCATTTATGTTTTGAACAATTGAGTGAAAGAGCTCTAGAGCAAAAACCGACAACCACGATCCACCAAATTTCTCAGCCAGAACAACCATTAAACTTCCAAGTGTTGAAGCCTTGAAATTCGTTGTGAAAACATGGGGAATAAACACCCAGTCTAGACCTTAAAAGAAACTCCTTTTCTGTTTGGTATAGTGGCTCTGACTCGGGATAATGGGACAGGTTTCCCAGTGAGGATTGATTTGATAATGTTGTTGGGATGGTATAAGATATAATGGAAAATGATTCAACTAAGTATAATCTATTAGAAATAATAAACACATGCATATATCTTAATCTAACATTATCCGAGTATAAATATACCCGGGAATAAACTAAGATATGTGATAGAGATGTTTCAAAGCAATTGGTAATAAAGATCATTCAACTTCCAAACGAAATGAAATCATTCAAGATAATTGTCTTGGATAAATAGTTAGACAAAACAATTGAGAAAACTATATCACATATAATAATTGTTCATATATTCAAAACATAATCAGAGCTAAAACATCACACAAAAGTGCAATAATGCGGAACTATAATTCAATTTTTCATACATAAGACAATCAAGAGAAAGAGTATTTCTAATGCATAAATAAAACACAATCATATGATAAAAGTACCATATATGAAAGGTTCTGCTCATGGGCTCAACAATATTGATCCAATTTCATTCAACGAAATACACTGTAAGAGTACAAAAGTGTAATTTGAGTAGAGCATGCTTGATATAAAAAGAAAAGTAGATCATGTTCCAATAATTTCATCAAAACCTTCTAAAAAATACAAAAGTGTAATGTCTTGAAAAGTGTTTTTCATAAAATTTCGGACCTTTCTCTAAATGCACGAGAGGGGTTTAAATACTACAATACATGCCTAAAAAATAGATTATTACAAAAATGTATGAGGAGGTTTCAAACAAACTTACTTAGAGTAAGAAAAAATAAAACTAAAAATAGAACTAAACTAATGACAAGCTTCTTTCAACTTGAACTATCCTAGTCGGCTAACTTTATATTTGAGATTGAAAATGTCGATCATTGGTTTGAGCTGAGGTGGCTGGTCGATTGTGGATTTTAACTATCCAGCAAATATGGCATCTAACAAGGCTGAAACCATCTTTTGTGCAGAGGTAGTTAAACACCGCAGAGTCATCCACTCGCTATGTAGTTTTACTAGATACTGCCAGTATGACTCCCAATCCAGTTTGGTTAGCTGTTAAATTGATTCTTCCTTGGTTTGCACTCTATGTTTCCACTGTTGTTCCAATTGTTTGATATTTAGTAGAGACCCTCTTATGCACTCTTTGACAAGGTTGGCACTGTGGAGGTTTTCATTAACGACTTCAATTATACTTCTTGTTGCACCTGCTATTGTCGATGTCGCCCTTTCTTCCTATTTTAATCGTGTATCCCAATTTGTAAATAAAATGTCTCTATGGGGTTCTTTTATTTTTGGTAGATCAACCTTTCTTCCCTCATCCAATTCCTTCCAGGTAATAAATTCAGAAATTGTTTTATGGATTTATTCATATTCAAACCTCATATCAATCACTTGGTTTGTTAATTTATCACTTGCCTCACAGTAAGGATTAATCTGTGAGGTTTTCTGGCATAAAATTTCTTCTTGTTGTATTAATAGAGAATTTAGCTTGATTGCTTCTTTGATGAATTTGTCAGTTTGAGGGTTATCTTTAAATATATCCACCATGGTTTGCATTTGGCGAATCCGCAAGTCCTTTTCTGATATGCTTGCTCGTTGTTGTAACCTCATTTGCTCAAATTTGCTTTGAAGTTGAGCTGCCTGTTGTTCTTCTTGCTGATTAGTTTTTTCTTACTCTAATTGCTGCTCAAGCAGAAGAAATTTTTTGTTCTTTTTCTTTTAGTAGAAGTTGGAATTTTACTTCTTTATCAATGGTCATTGTGGCATAAACTCCTGCGAACTGTGACAACTTTGTAAGATTTTCTGATGGGTAACTAGGAGTATCTTTCCACACAACATCCATGGATTCATTTTCTAGAGTTGCAACAGACGTGGTGTCTAATTTCCTCTTCTTTCTTTGTCTTTTAACTACAGCCTTATGAGTAGGACTATAGAATATATCTAATGGAGGTATCTCTTCAATTTTCAAGACAATTTCAGAAGTAGGAAAAGCAGGAATAACCTCAATATCTTGAGTGCCTGTAGCCCCTTCCTTTGTTGTTTCTTGATTTGCTTTGTGTTGATTCTGCTTGGGGGTATGAAATTAATATGTTTCCTTAATATTTGTTCCCGTTTGGAGCTTATTATTGAATTTATCCCATTCCTTGTCTAGGTCAATGACTCAAACCTTCCCTATTTAAGCTGGAGTGGAACCAACCTCTGTCTGTTTCTTGGAAAAGGCTTGTTTGGATGTTTCTTCAGTATTTTCTTCTATATCTTTCTAAGAATATTTATTAGGACTCCCTTCTCCATTATGAGATTGTTGTTCTGACTGTTCTGACTCGTGAGTTGACTTCTCTTGCATTTCTTCATTGGAATTTTCCTTTGAAATTCCCTCCAAGCTTACGCTAGGAATTGGTTCTCTTATTGGTTCAACTTGTAATAGGTATAATGGGACCAATATTTATTCCTATATAAATGAAAAGCATTAATATCATCTAGGCTTAACTATAATGATGCCATATGTAGGACCTGTGTGAATTTTTTGGCTCCTTGAAAGAGATCATCAAAGGAATCCTCTTCATGAGTAAACTATTTGACTTTAACCATGGTGGTGAATTCTTTAGCAACTTGATTCAGGTCATACTGTCTCCCTAGAACTATGGAAAATTTTAGAGACATAATAATATCTGCTTCTTTTACTACATGCACATAGTCCTGTAGTGCAAAAGTGCCACATTGTAATGGGAAAGCTAGCCAAATGGATTTGTTCTGTCCCCTCAGGGATTTGGTTAAACCACCCTCCTCTGTTATCTGGTAAGCTATCTAACTGGCCAATAACTTATCTGAAATGTAATATGGGAGGACATGCAGAGTAGTAATTTTCCCAAAAACTCCGATATAAGTGAACGTTTCTTCATCGAACCATATTGCAACTGGAACGATGTCTATCTTGGATTGTTCAGAAACATGGGGCTCATTCTATCAAAAATGGTTTTATGAATAGGCAATATAATACCCTGACAGATTTTGCAAAAATGGATTCCCACAAGATTTTATCATATACATGGATGGGGAGAGGCTTTTGTAGAGTCCACTTCCAACCCATGTTTGGAAATAGAGAAAAAAACAAATGGCGTCCATAACATAAGCACTCATAAAAAAAGGGGGAGAATTCTTGACCCCATAACCTCATTTGCTCGATTCCTAAAATTTCTATTTGAGACATTTACATCATCAATCACCCATATTACCATATATGTGTATCGTAATATCTTAGGTCTTGCAACTATTCTATGTAAAAATGAACATGCTGCCTCCAGTAAGAGGTGTCAGATGATTCTTGGGCATCAACTGTTGTCTTTGTTTCCAATGGCCTGGGTTTCTCTTCTTCTAGTAGGTTATACATAGCTTCCCATGATGTGGTTCCTTCGACATTGTTGCAGGTGGTATCAGAGAAGAGTGGCATCATGTATTATTTCTCAGATGCAGTAGATTTTGCCTTCTTTTCCATTTTTCCAAAAGTTGTTTCCTTTGGAGTTTCCCTGAAATGGCACAATGGAGATTATCGGATAAACACAAAGTGAAAGTGACAGTGAAAATTCAATGATACAGTTAATTCCAAAACATGAGAAGGAAGAAGCTTTTATTTGAAAATGTAGATGAAAGATATCAAATCATGTCGAGCTGTTTTAAACATAAAAGGCATTAAAATTCATTAAATACACTCTAAGATATTTTATCATGGCCTTTAATAACAATTTAAGTCATCGCATCGCAAACGTGTAAGGAAAAAATTTAAGTTGATGAGTTTAAAGTGCGAAATTTTGATTATGCGATTGTGATAAATACTATCACAATATTGCAAATCGCAATATCACATTTTCGATTATGCGTTATTTAGGAGTTGTTTAGAATTTTGCGAGATGCGATGTGAGTGGCATTCCTTTTAACTTTTAAAGCAAATTTTGCTTGAATGAATATTTATTGCATAAAGTGACCTTTTATTATGCGCCAGACTTAACCAAAGTTATAACATTTATCACATTCTTCCATCGGGTTAGGGTCATGTCGCGTTTCACAAAGTTTTCATATTTCATAAGATTGATGTAAGTGTAAGTGTTGCGATGCAATGCGTTTTCAGCTTGTTTATGTCACAATATCATAATTTACATATTCCAAAGGTTTTATTTAAGGTGCTCTTTGTGAATGTCGATATGCGATTGCGATAGATACTTTGTTTTGCAAAAAATACTTTAAGCCTTAGTTTTAAATGAAACGTTTAATAATACCATAAGTTTGTTACGGTGATCCCTCTTATCACAATTTGCAAATCAAAATTTGTTAATTAACCTTTGACACACATGATCTGGCTATATGTGATAAAGCGAGAATAGCTAGTTACAAAGGGACTTGGCTTGCTACCTTATATTATTTGGAAATTTATTTCTAACAATTCAAAAAGGAAGTGCCTAAGTGCTAAGTTTTGGGAGGATTTTTTATAAATGGTCCCCATTTATAAATAGAATATTAACTATTAAATCAATAAATGGGGGTTTGCTGAACAGTGCAAGAATTAGCGATTCATTAGAAGAACCAGTTATCTCTGATAGTTTTTTGAAACTTCTAAAGCTTTGAAAATAAAGGTAGTTCAGAAAATAGGAATTACATGAAATTTAAGATAGGTAACATTTCTTTGAATATGAAAACAAAACTCACATGATTACCATCCACTTGATATCCTCTTCAAAATGAAAATTCCTTTGTCTATATCAGTCTTTACTTGGTTTAAAGATAAAGTAGGGGGATCTTGCAGATTAGCTTTTAGATGTACTCATTTGTCACAGGTAGAGCCTCTACTGCTAGCAGGCATCCATAGCCTCAACAAGGCTACCTTTTAACCATCAATGATTCAGTATCCCATCCAGATAAGAGTGCAATTTTTAGAGATAAATTCAGACTCATATACTTATATTCTCTTCTCTTTATTTTTAAACATTTTATTTTTCTTCTAGAATTTTTCCTTTTTTCTACTTAAAAGTCATTGTATTGGTTTGGTCACAAAAAAGTGACAATGCCACTCACTGGTTGTAATTCAACTAAAGAAGCTGGCTCATGATGAGACCCCTTGTCTTTTGATTAAAATAATCTCAAGCCTTACCCTGTTTTGATATGCAGTATTGGTAATGCAAGTCTATTATTTCCCTATGAACATGGTAAGATGGCTCATAATGAGACCTCTTATCTTTTAAGTTTTAGTATATTTTAGAATTACACCCTAAAAAGAGAAAATTTTACTATATGGGGATAATTAGTGACTCCTTAAGAGTTTCTAGATGAAAATTATAGAGTTAAAGGTGCTTATCTACAGAGAGGCTTTGCTTTGTTAAATATACTTTTCTTGATTGAGAATGGAACAAAGGTCTCTTTATAAAGTTGGTGTTTCACCAAGGGTAAATGATTTTGGTGGAAAACAAGCAAATTTCAGAGAAATAGAACTTAACTTATGTCTCTCTTGCCTGATAAATCTTGTAATATAAATGTTGATGGGTCCATTTGTTCCACAATCTAAAATGGTCCAAGCCACATTCTTTTGAATTTGGTATGCTTACCTTTTTCCTCGTGTGCTTTATCCCACTTCAATACTAAGTCTCCGAGTTGAAAGTATTTATGACTTATAGAATTTGCATTAAATGAAGATTTGACTAACTGTTGACGATGTGCATGTATGATATTGGATTTATCTCTTTCTTCTTTGAGTTTGAGGATTTTTCATTGCCTTAGTTTCATAGAAGAGGAATGAGTTTCTTCAATAAATTGAACTAGGGCTAGAGAGGGAATAGCTACATTTGTAGGAAGAAAAACCTCTTTCCAATAGACCAAATTAAAAGGAGAAGTGCCTATTGAGGCCTTCTGTATTATTCGATATTCCCATAGAGAAAATGTTAAAGATTTATGCTAATTTTTCTGACTTTGATCAATAGTTCATTTGATGATCCTTATGAGATTCTTATTCATCGATTCAGCTAAACCATTTCCCTAAGGATAATAATTAGCAGAATATTTAAACTTGAAACCTCTTTTAAGTGCAAATTTTGTCATAGCATTTACCTTGAAATAGGATGCATTATCAAACATGAGAGCAGTTGGTAGGCCAAATCTGGTAATAATAAATTGATTAATAAGTTCAATGATGTTTTAAGAATTGGCTGCCTTGAGTGGAATTTCTTCCACCCACTTAGTGAAGTAATCAGTTGTTGTAGGGATATATCTATGCTGCTTTGAAGAGTGAGGATTGATCTCATCTATTATGTCCAGTCCCCATTGCTCAAATGGTTGCTCAATGTTGACCAATTGTAATGGTAATGCAGTTTCCTTTGCCATCCAGCAGTTGTTTGACAAATTTTACACTTCCTCACATATTCATGTGCATCTTTGAATAAGGTCAGCCAATAATATCTATCATGTAGGATTTTATGCATTGTTGTGTCTCCTCCAAAATGTCCACCAGCTGGTCCATCATGGAGGTCCTACACAACCTTTTCTGCCTTAGATTTTTCAAGGCACCTAAGTAAAACATAATCATAATTCTTTCTAAACAAAACATCATTGATGATTTCATATTTCTTAGATTTTAATCTCAAATCCCTTTTTCGTTTATAAATGAGATGGATATGGGCATATCCATTTTTCAAATAAAAGATAATATTAGCATATTTGATTTAGTATCACTGAGGCTTACCTCACATATTTGTATATCGCTACCTGAATATTCTTTTTCTGGTAGGTTGGATGCTCTAGTTAACATTCTGCAAAAACCTTGACCTCTACAAGTTTTAGCTAGTCAAATCTCAATGTCATATTATTGCAATGTTGTTACCCAATTTTCTCTTTTCTCACCTAATTCTCTATGTAGTAGTAAATTTCTCACTGATGAGAATGAAACTATTACTTTGGTATAAGTTTTAAGAAGGAAAGGTCTAAAATGTTTTATTGATTTGAAAACAACAAAACCCTATTTTTCAACATTTGAATAATTCAATTCAGCACCCTGCAAATTGGAGCTAAAGAAAGAAATTGGTGCTTCAGCTTTCTCATCATTGACTTGTGTCAGAATAGCTTCATAGGATGTTTTAGAAGCAAAAGTATATAAAATAAAATGATTAGAAAAATTTGGAGTTACAAAAGAGGGAGCATTTATAATTGCCTGTTTGATAAGATTAAAAGCTTCATACTCAGTTGTCCCCAATTAAAAACATAATCTTTTATTATTATCATAGATTGGAGGGGTAAAACAATTTGCGAAAAGTCAGGGAAAAATCTTTTAACAAAATTTATCTGACCTAGAAAAGATTGCATGGAGTTTTTGTTATGAGGCAAAGATATTTCAAAAAATTCTCTTATCCTATCAGGATCTATGTGAATGTCATCTTTAGATACAATAAATCCAAGACGTTTACCTTCACTTAAAAGAAAGAAAGATTTCTTTGGATTTAGGGAAATTGCATATCTCTGAGAACGTTCAAAGATTTGTTTTAAGTCCTTTAAATAATTACCATGTTTTAGTTATATCATCTAAATAAATTACCACTATTTTATTTACCAAACCTTTGAAAGTTATATCCATGGCTCTCTGAAATGTTGCACCCACATTAATTAATCCAAATGGCACCTTTTGGTAAGCATATGTTCTCCATTTGGTTCTAAATGTGGTTTTTAGTTGATCATTTGGATGTACAAGGATTTGATTATAACCTGAAAATCCATCCAGAAAAGATATTAACTCTGAGCCTGCAACTGATTGAAGTACCTGTTCCATAGGAGGCAATGAAAATGTTGGCACTATGGCACAGCTGTTGTCCTTGATGGCAACTCTCTTTGGTAACAGATCTCAGTTCAGGATTTTAGAATGAAGGAAAAGACATATACGCGGGTTCATCTAGACTAAGGCGTATACACGCCGGTTAGACGTTACAAAAGTGCATATATGTTGGAGAGCTTACTTTTGGTTCGTGGTAGTTAGTCCTTGGTAATTGAACCTATGGTTTTGGACCATAGTGTCTCGTCAGAAGTGTTGATCCCAAGTTTTGGGTCCATGGTATTGATTTATTATGGTTTTGGACCGTGGCATTGTGGAAGACCTAAGACTATAAAAGAGGAAGGAGATCATTTGGCAAGGAGGATCTGAATGAATGGAATATCTAATACGTGCTAGATCTGAAATTTTGGTGTTTGGGTGATGGTGCATATCTAGACCTGAATGAAGGAGGAACCTTAACTCAAAGAGAAGGATAAGTTCTATTGATGGTTCATAATCTTAAGGCTTGAATGATAGTATCTTTATCTGTTATATGTGATGCATACTTGATCTATAAATCTGATAATCTGGGTTAATTAGTGTATGAATATTTGAAAGAGTGAATTATCCTTTATAGATCTGTAAGCAGGTTCAGTAAAGCGAAGGTGTGTATACATACTGGTTCAATGAATGCAAACAACGTATACGCAGGTTGTTCCAAACACAGAAGCATATGCATGCAGGTTTTAGGTTATTAAAGTAGCGTATATCTTTTGAGTTGTGATCTAGCTGCTTTTGTTTATTACTGCAGTGTTCTGGGTTCAAAATTTGGTGTGTAGTTACTGTTACTGTGATCTAGGTACAACTGCCAGAGAAGTGTCTACTTTATTCAGTACTAACTGGTGAAGAGGAGATTGTTTATGATTGATTGATGTTCATGGATCTAGTCTGAAAATTTATGAAACGTGGTCCCTGGAAGAAAGAGAAGGTTGTAGCCTTTTGTAGGCCAGCACCTACGTACTAGTATCTTGGCTAGTGCAAGAGCTAAGGGGGTTGTAGCTCCCTTCCAGGATCAGCTGGAGAACGAGAGAGGGTTGTAGCTCTCTGTAGGTTGCAACCTGCGTACTGGTAAAGGACTGCACCAGTACATTGTAAAAGGAAGTTTCTAATTAAAAGAAGAGAGACGAATTGCAGCAGGTGGTTTTCACCCACATTGGGTTTCCATCTTACATCTTGTGTTCTTGTGTGTGATTGTCTTCAGCTCTGTTTTACTACTTCTGGTTACTGTTTATTTGATTCTAATACACAGATTAATGATCAACATCTGTAAGATAAATTAAATTATTAGTCTGAATTGCATATGCGGGTTTCCTTCTTTGTAGTCGCGTATATGCGCGGTTTTATCTAACTGAAGTAGCATATATGATCTGGGTTTGAAAAAGAAATAAGTGACTTGATAATATTGATTCACCCCCCCTCTCAGTATTATTTTCAACAATTGGTATCAGATCATGTCCTTTTGAAGAAGCTTGATTGCTTGAAGGAAGATCCATCATCATGAGCAACTACGAGAGAGAAGCATCTATCGGGCCACCAATTTTTGATGGGACAAACTTCGTATATTGTAAGATAAGATTTACCGCCTATCTTCAATCTCTTGGTACAAAAGTCTAGGATATCATAAATATAGGGTACACTTTTCCATCAACAACTCCTACAGATCCGACTGAGAAGAAGAAATATGAAACAAATGCAAAGGTTGTCAATACCCTATTAGGATGTCTATCTCAATCAGAATTCATCACGGTTATGAAGTATAAATCCGCAAAAGAAATATGGGACAAGATTGTTCTGAGCTATGAAGGAGATGAACAGGTAAAACGAGCAAAACTTCAAACTCTCAGAATTCAGTATGAAAATCTCAGAATGCACAATGATGAAAGTGTGGCTAACTATTTCCTACGTGTAGATGAGATTGTTAATTGTATGAAAAACTTGGGTGAAGAAATAAAAGAGGCTGTTGTGGTTGAAAAAGTTGTAAGATCTTTGTCCCCTAGGTTTGAATCTAAAGTTTCTACAATAGAAGAAAAAGAGAATCTACGAAATCTTACCATGTCACAGTTGCACAGAATTCTGACTGCTTATGAAATGAGGAAAGGAGGACCATCAGACAGGAGAGAAGCTGCATTCAAGGCTTCAAGTAAAGGATATAACTATGAGTCAGGACATATGTCAGAAGAAGAGGAAGAATCAAACTTTGTCAAGAACCTTCAACGGGGTGCTGGAAGATTCAAAGGTAAGTTTCCCTTCAAATGCTTTGTTTATGGAAGAGTCAGTCACTATGCTGCCAAGTGTCCTCATAAGCTTGACAAAGGAAAGGAACTTGTTAGATGGAACAAGAAACAGAACTTAAGTAAGAAAAGCTACTACACTCATGAAGACCGTGATGGACTCTCAAATAGTGATGAAGATGAACGAGGTAATAACTCTAGAATTTTAATGGCTTTTGAAGATGATGATTTTATGGATGCTATAGATGAAGAAGGTCTTTATGAAGAGATTTCTAAACTCAAAATTTGTTTAGAAGAGAAAAATATGATTATTGATACTTTGCAATTTCAACTGGCTGAAAGTGAAAAACATCATGAAAAGTTAGAATGTGAAATTATGGAACTTAGAAAAGAGATTGAGAAAACCAAAGCTCTTAAACTTAGATTTGTTAAAGGATCTGAAACATTAGATGAGATTATCAAAGTGCAGCGTTCTCCTCTAATCAAGACAGGTCTGGGATATAAGGAAGATGCAACTCAAGCACAGAAACCATCCACCTCTAAAAGTTATCTTGATGCAGCAAGGAGGAGTGAGCAAAAGCCTAATGGAGATCGCTAGGTAAATCAAGGACATTTTTCTTCAAGAATGAACAAAGATCACCAAGTAAATTAGGGGAAATCTGCTTCAAGGATAAACAGAAGCTACAACAGACCACATGTAAATCATTCTCAATTTGCATCAAGAATGAATGGCAACTACAATCATTCGGTCCACAGGGTTGATAATCGCAGGAATTTCTTCAATGGCCAATGTTTCTCTTATCACAACTTTGGACACAAAGCAGCTCAGTGTGTTGCCTACAAAACTATCATGACTAGAGAAACTCAAAAACAGAGGAGTATGACTGGGATCATGAAAAGGAACTACAATAACTTTTCTGCTCTTGAAAATGAAATAGAATGTTCTATTTCTAATAATTTTGGTCATGAAGATTCTAAATGCAGGAGCAAGTTTCGATAGACAACTCAGAAGGAGCAAGCCTCAAATATCAGAACATGGAGAATGAAGGAACCACAACTAGAAAGATGTGGTATAGCCTTATATGCATAAGGGCAGGAAAATCAATGGTACATCGACAGTGGATGTTCAAAACATATGATAGGTGATAAAGAAAAACTTCAGTCATATAGTGCCTTGGAGAAGGAGAAGAAGGTCTCATTTGGAAATGAAACCCCTGCACTCATAAAAGGTAAAGGTTCTGTTCTTTTAAAAGATAAGGTCAAAGCAAGAAATGTTATGTATGTTGATGGCTTAAAGCATAATCTATTGAGTGTCAGTCAAATGTGCAATCAAGGAACAGAGGTAATTTTTCAATCAAATGGATGTAGTGTTTGTGATCTTGATACAGGAGAAACAGTGATCAAAGGCATAAGGACTCCAAATAATTTATACATATTCAAAGAAGGACAACAACAATGCTATCTGAGCAAGAATGATGAACACTGGCTATGGCACCGGAGGTTGGGGCATCTAAGTTTCTCACAGATA
>APFE030841045.1:13161-41735 GCA_000404065.3 Pinus taeda | reverse complement strand
CCTTAGTAGGAAGGGACAACTTGCAGCATTGGAGGGTGAAGACCGGGCAGCAAGGAGTAGAAGTCGGATTCAGATGTCGGAAGAGATGCAAAACTAACTGAAGGAAAGTGTGGAAACCGATACTTTTGCGCAGAATATAGTGAAGCAGATCAAGGAAGGGAAGACATGTAGGTTATTTCTACGAGACGGTTACTTGTTATTTGGAAACTGACTCTATGTTCCAAAGCCATCTAGTCTTAGGAGGCACCTCTTGAAGGAGTGCCATGATTCTCCATGGGCTGGCCACCCAGGGCAGCGTCGTTCTTTGGCATTGTTGGAGAGAGGGTTCTTTTGGGAGAAGATGCGGGACGAGATGGAGGAGTATGTACATAAGTGCATCATTTGTCAATAGGACAAATCAGATACATAGAGGCAAGGAGGACTGTTGCAACCTTTACCTATTCCAGAGAGGCCATGGATGAGTGTCTCTATGGACTTCATTGTTCAGTTACCGTAGCTGCAGGGGTATAATGGGATCATGGTCGTTGTTGATCGTTTTTCCAAGTATGTTGTCTTTGTTCTGACAAAAATACCTTGTGGAGCTGAGCGTACTACCGAGTTTTTCTTTAAGAACGTGGTGAAGTATTGGGGGATGCCATTGAGTATCGTGTTGGATAGAGATCCACGATTCACAGGGAGATTTTGGACGACATTGTTCAAGTTAGTTGGGACAGAGTTTCTGATGAGTTCGAGTTACCATCCGCAGATAGATGGGCAGACCGAGCATATCAATGCATTGCTAGAGGACCACTTGAGACATTATGTCATGACTGATCAGAAGAATTGGCCTGAACTCTTGGATATTGCTCAATTTAGCTACAATATTCAAAATAGTTCTGCGACGGGGTACAGTCCATTTGAGTTGGTGAATGGACAGATGCCGGTTGCTCCGCATGCCGTTGAGACTACAATTTGTATGAGGAGTCCTCGTGTGAAGAGGTTCCTTAAGGCTTGGGAGGAGACCTTGGAGTTGGAACGGTTGTGCTTGCACGATGCTGCAAGGAGAATGAAGAAGTATGCTGATTGGGGAAGATGGGATGTACAGTTCAGTGTGGGAGATATGGTGTTTCTCAGGATTACCGGAGAGCAGTTTCAGCCAGCCAAGGGGACGGCCGCCAAACTGACACGGAAGTATGAGGGACCATTTCATGTGAAGAAGCAAGTGGGGGAGGTTGCTTACGAGTTGGAGCTTCCGCACCATATGCAAATGAAACATCCAGTTTTTCATGTGAGTTAGTTGAAGAGATGTAGGCTTGATTCAGACCATCCAGAGAGAGCTGAACCGCCGAGAGGACCAGCTGGGATAGTGGACAAACCAGGCTTGGAGTTGGAGAAGATTTTGGACTTTAGAACTACAGGGGTTGGTTGCCACCAGAAACAGGAGTACCTTCTCAGATGGAAGGAAGCACCGGAAGAGGAGAGTTGGGAATCGGAGGACTCACTTTGGAGATGGAAGAGGAAGATTGCGAGATTTGAGCGGAGAGTACTTAGACGTGGAGGATTGTCGAGGGTGACAATGATTTCCAGTGGGGGAGGATGTAACGCCCTGCTATTCCGGCATGGGCGCGCGCCCCTCACGAAGTAAAAATGCGACTAAGTATGGTGAGTGCTCCAAAGACGCGATGGATGAGCGCGCGGTTATGAGGAGTGCATCGCATGTTTATATGGCGAGCTGGGCAAAGCCAACCGACGAGCTGACGTAGGCAGACCTTACACGATGGGCGCCTTGGGTGGGCGGTCCTGCACGATGGGCGAGCCAACCACACACTGGGCGATGGCGTGCGATGTTGGGCAGCGACGAATGGTGGGTCGGCCGAGCATTTACCCACTCCAACAAAGTGTATAAACCATGGAAGAGTTTGGTGATTGGAGCACACACTCACATCGCATTACTCACACAAGTCTTAGTGCGAAGTAGGAGATGCGAAGAGGAGTACCGCAGGTTGCATAGGAGGAATGCGCTTGCCGATCGGGTGGATAGACTTTGGCGTTGTGGTTGGACGATGAGCGCACATCGGTAGGAAGGCATGACGCGACGGCGCAGGTGACCACCCACCCGCCCGCCGAGTGAACACACACGGGCGAGGGCGTGGGCGACTCGCCCGCCCACGGGTGGAGGTGAACGCCGAAGTGTTGAGCGTCGGGCAGTTGGGTTGAGGAGAGTTTGGGCATGCACGATGTGCACGGGTGCGCCCAACGTTTGGGAAAATGACAGTGTGTTGATTTTGGTTAAGGCGTGGGCAGACCAGCGTGCACTCTTGCACGGGCGGGCGCCCGCCTTAGTTGTAAAACGCCGGTTGAGCGTAGTCTCCCGGTCATGTTGTAAAATTTCTACATATAATAAAAGATCTTTCTTATACATGGATTGTTGTTCTCGGTTATGTTTATCATGCATGTTATAATGGAATTCCGCACATTATAATTTAACAAGTGAAGTTTTTATGAAAGTGAAGGTGTAGATCGTAAAACACTTAACCATGGAAACGGTGAGTTGTTTAGATGGTGTCGCACCCGCTCAACTTAAGAAAAAAAGAGTTGGGGGTGTGACAAGGAGGATGTAAGGTCCTCGGATGTGCGGTGTGGTTGGGCACTGGGCGCGCGCACATGACGGGCGGTTGTGCGACCGATATGTGACAGAACATATGTGATGAAGGTTGTGTGACCGTGTGGAAAATGGCTAAGGCATGGAGCGTTTATACCCTTACGAAAGCGTTTGTGGTGATGGGGTGGCCAACCTATGATGAGGGGGTGTGGCCGACTTGATGAGCGCCCAAGCATTGTGTGTGGAGGGGTGTGTGGGCGGTCGGCTGGGCAAGCCCACCCACACTCACGATGGGTATATACATTCGATGGTTGAGTGTTCAAAAGATTCATTCGACAACGCACTCTACATTTGTCCTTCGCTCTTGGAAGAGGAGCACTTGTGCGCAGTTTTGGAGGAGAGATGAGTGCATAGCTCATGCGCTCTCCTTGGTGGAATGCACATAGTGGAAACGCTCTTGGTGAGAGGTGAACGCGGTGGGCAAGACGTGCCCGGGGTGATCATGCGGAGGTGTTGGTTGTGCGACGACTTGGCGAGGGTGTCTTGGTGGCTCGGGTGAGCGCCCGCCCATCGTGCAAGTCTGTACGAAGACTTGTTGGAGTGTTGATATTGCGGATAGAGGTGTGCCTTGGTTGGAGGCGCCCGTGTGTGGCAACTTGGAGGTGCGCCCGAGTTGGGAAAACAACACGACGGTGCGACGGGGTGAACGAAGGTTTGGTTAGTCGTGCGGCGACCGTGCGGAGGTGCCGACGAGCTGGGCAACCGAGTTTTCCGATGTTGTGGAAATTTGGCTAAGTGTAAATTTGGGGTTTCCAAAGATTTAACTTGTGCATTGTAAAAACGAAAGATTATATAATATATTGTTGGGCAGACTCATATTGCAGGGAGTTGCCCCTCCCTTTATACTGTTGCATTTCTCTTATATAATGTTGTTGATAATGAATGTGTATGGGTGTTCATTGGTATAAAGGCACATTAATAATACTTGGTAATGAAAAATAAAATAAGTATGGATGGTTAAGGCGTAGTCTACAATCGTAGGTATTGGTGAAAAGAAAATGGTTGGTAGTGCTGCACCTCGCCGGCACGGTTGAAAGACCACCATAGGCTTGGGGGCGTGACATTTCTCATCTAATTTCTATAAATGTTACTCATTTTAAAATGAAATGTGCTCAACACAGGGAATATGGATATGGATGAGTGTAATTTCACATTATGTTTGTTTCTATATAGTTTAGTGTTTAACATTTTTTATTTAAAGAAAGATTTCAGATCTTCCAGAATGGTATGCAAAATATATTAATGTTCATAATCCTAAGGAAATTTATCATTAAGACAGTTATTCAAAGACAATATTTATTATTATCACTATCCTCATGGATTCGAAACATGGACATATTTCATATATTATTTTTTCTATATAATAGAACACCACTGAAGTTTTATATATATATTTCACTACAATTTTATTTAATTTTTTAATCAAAAAAAAAAAAAAAAAAAAAAAAAAATATCTATATAATATATATATATATTATATATATATATATTATATATATATATATATTTCCCTAGAATAAAATAAGTATAAATTTCATCTCTTAGTTCTTTTATGCTGTTATTTTTGTGTTTTATTTTATTGTATTTTGGACAATCATAAATTAAGTGAAATATTAAACACCATGTACTAAGTCAATTATTGTCATTGTATTTTGAATAACTAAAACAGCATACATCCATTTTAAGCATGGATCTAACATGAGTCAAGAGACATCAAATTTCTTCAAGTGAAAACTTATTTTAGAGTGAAAAACATTGTGTGTAGTTTTTTATTGTTTAAATTGTATTTTGGAATGTTATAGAGATTACACGTGCATTCAAGTTGTTTTTTGTTACTATTATATTTTTAAGTATACATTAATATTGAAACAAAGTTGCAGGAAAAAATGGCGGCCGCTATGGTTTGAGCGTTCTGTGATAGACATAGACGCTGTCCCTCTGTGGGTGTAGCAGCAGCTGACCGTGTCTTCAGCTGCTGTCTATGATCACAGTCGCAGTTGTGTTTTCCAAGGGGCTGAGTATTCAACAGGTCTGGAAGCAGTCTTCTCCCAGCTCGAAGCTTTGTTTCGTCAAGGTCAGGTGCTGACTGACCGCATGGAAGCAGGGGGGTCCAGTGGCGCCCCTACTTTCAAACAAATAGTAATGCAAAAGCAGAGGCAACCTAGGAAAGAAGGGGTCAGGATTTATGGGCTCGACAACAATAAGCAACATGGCAGAAGGAATAAGGAACAACCTTAAGGGGAAACTGACAAGACAAACGAAACAACGTATGGCGCAGGCACAGAGACAGAAAGCCTGACAGGGGCTAAAAACAAAACACCACTAATAATTAATTCACCAGGAAACGAGAAACGACAAAGTGATGATGAGAGGAAGCAGATAGGTGACAGGAAAGGAAAGCTAGAAAAGGAGGGGGAACCTATTTCAAACCCCAATAAATATACTTCATCCAGTGGAGCCTCCAAACCGAAAAAGACCAATAACCTAAGGGTGGTCATAACTGGCCCATAAATTGAGGCATACAGAGAGCATATGGCAGAACAGACTATCATCTGCAAGTTTATGGGTATTTGGCCGTCTGAAAGAACTCTTTGTTAATGGATCAAACACCATTGGAAACCTCGAGGGGATGTCAAGCTTCATCTTGGAGCCAAGGGTTTTTTTACTGTTGTCTTCTCTAACCTAGAAGATAAGGACAAAGTTTTTGAAGGGGGCCCATATTTTTTGGCTTTAGCAGGTCTGTACATGAGATCATGGAAACCAAATTTTGCCCCGGAGAAGGAGTCTTTCACCCAAGTCCCAGTTTGGATCCATTTATTTTCTCTTCCAATAGACTACTGGGGTCTGAATGCATTGAAGCAAATCGGTGACAAGTTGGGGACATTCATCAAGGCCTATGAAGCTACTCTCCAGAAGAGATACACCTCCTATGCCAGGATATGTGTTGAAATGGACGTCTCTGGAGCACTACATGAAGGAATTTGGCTGGAATACAGGGACGAGGACTACTTTCAGGATATTGATTATGAGCAGATTCCCTTCCGCTGCAGCAAGTGCCACGAACATGGGCATTTGATAAGGGACTGCCCTTTGATCAGGAAGGAACTAGAAACCGAAGCAGCTCAAACCCATAAAGACACAGAAGCCTTCATCAAACCCAAATCCAGACAAAGAGCAAATAGAAGAAAGAGTCTCAAAGGGAATACAGAGAGGAATAACCACAGCAATCCTTTTGTGATCTTAGATCCTGAAACTAACTTGGAGGACAAGCACAAAACCCTAACATCACGAGCAGAGAATGAGGAAAAAGAGACACCAACAAGGGAAAATATGCATGAAGGGGACCTCAATAATGAGGTACAAATGCAGGAGAGAGCAGAGGAAACCGAGGAAGAAACTGACATGCTGACCAGTGATGGCAGCAACGAAGATCAAGAATGGGAAAATGCGTTAGCCAGGGAAGGATTGAACCTACCAGCAATTGCTGAGAACTGGAGATCCCGAGGCATAGAGAACGCATCGGAGGAAGAAGTCAGGAAGGTAAACGACCTGTTCATAGCAAGGCAAAAGGCAGAACTAGAAAGGCAGAATAGGAAGCTTCGTGTAGTGAAAGGCAACAGCTTACACTCAAAAAGTCCTCTATGGAAAACATCTAGCTCAAAACAAAAGAAAATAAGAGGTCGGAAAACAAGTGGTGAAGCTCTACAGGAACTAGGCATGATCATGATAAACTCAGGAAAGATGAAGGCGCTAAGTGCCTTCCAGTCCTTCCAATAATATTTAGTTAAATATGAAGATAATCTCGTGGAATGCTAGAGGGCTTAACAGCCAGGCGAAACACATGATCTTAAAGCGGAAAATCCAAAAATATAAACCGGATATTATGTTTTTACAAGAAACTAAATGCAACAACCCCAATATCAGCAATCTTTGCAGAAAGCTTGCGAGACATATGGAAGTTCTAGAGAATGCGAGTCAAGGAAGAGAAGGAGGCCTTGCAACTATGTGGGACACAAAGAAAATCCAGATGTTATCGGCGGAGGCAAACAGGTACTTCATGGCGGTGGAGTTCCAACCCATAGGTAACTCTGTTTCCTTCCTCTGTATCAATATCTATAGTCCTCAGAAGCTAGAAGATAAGATGATTTTTTTAGAAGCATTAACCAGGCTTATTAGAAGACATCCTAGATCTAAGTGTATTTTGGGGGGTGATTTCAATATGATAACCACCCTTTTGGAAGAAAAAGGAGGTCTCAGGAAACCGAATAGAGATGTGGAAGCCTTCACAGACTTCATTGAAACTGTAAAACTTGTAGATATCCACCCCAAAAGTGGCCTTTACACCTGGAACAATAGAAGAGGGGGTGATAGATTAATAGCCTCTCGCTTGGACAGATTCTTAATCTCAGAAAGCATCATAATGGATGGCATAACAACGGAATCAGATATCCTCCCCAATGGGGGATCGGATCATTGGCCAATCTCGCTTATTGTTGAAGTTCTGGGCACCCCAAGGAACAAACCTTTTCGGTTTGAGAAATTCTGGCTAGACCACCCCAACTTCCTTGAGATGCTTAAGAAATGGTGGTCAGAACCTTTGGAGGTGAGAGGATCTAAGATGTTCAATCTACAAAAGAAGCTGAAAACAAGTAAAGAAAAGATAAAAGATTGGAACAAAACGGTTTTTGGAAACATATTCCAGGAGAAAGCCACTCTCGAGAACAAACTGGAACAGATACACAAAGATGGAGCAGCAGGTAACTACAACGTCGAGGCCATGGAACAGGAAAAAATTCTTTCTCAGCAATGGCATAAACGATGCTTTCAAGAAGAGACTCTTTGGAGACAGAAATCAAGAATTCAATGGTTAAAAGAGGGAGAGCTGAATACTAAATTTTTTCACAGGTCGGCTCTAGACCATAGAAGCACTAATAGAATTCTCGAACTGAGAAACAATGCAGGTAAGATTCTAAGAAATCACAATGACATATCTGCTCTGCTCTCGGACCACTTTAAATCAATTGCTCAGGAACCACCCATAAACAGAGATGAAGCCATCAAGGAATTAACAGCTTCCATACCTAAGTCTATTACCTCAGATCAGAATTGGGCACTATGCAGGGAAATTTCTTTAGAAGAGGTAGAGGAAGCGATTAGAAGCATGCCCAATGATAAAGCTCCAGGTCCATATGGCTTCACCATCAATTTCTACAAGGCCTGTTGGAGCATCATCAAGCAGGAAGTATGGGAGGTAGTGGAGGACTCCAGACGGTCAGGTACTATTCTAAAATCCCTCAACTCCACCTTTCTAGCACTCATGCCTAAGGTTGAAAACACTAGAACACCTGATAAATCCAGACCCATTGCTTTATGTAATGTAATCTACGAGATTATTTCAAAAGTCATAGCAAATAGACTGAAGACGATACTCCCTGGTATAATCTCAGAAGAGCAATCAGGCTATGTTGAGGGTAGACAAATTCTCAATAATATCTTATTAGCACAGGAGATGATTCACTCACTTCATTCAAGAAAAGAAGTAGGAATGCTCATGCAACTGGATCTGTCAAAAGCTTATGACAAAGTTAGCTAGAAATACCTTGAAGCTGTTCTAGGAGCTTTTGGCTTCTGCAGGACCTGGATCCAATGGATTCTTGCTCTCATCAAATCTCCCAGATATTCCATCCTTGTCAATGGTGCTCCCTCTGTCCCTTTTACACCTTCGCGAGGGATAAGACAAGGGGATCCCTTATCCCCTTTTCTCTTTGTAATTCTTATGGAAGGCCTCAGTGGAACCATTTCCAAGAAGAAAGCGGAAGGGACCATAACAGGTTTACAGCCTATAAGATCGCTTCCTGCCACCAATCATCAATATTTTTTCGACGATACCATGTTACATGGATCACCCACTATGAAGGAGGCGGTAGCTTACATAGCTATCCTGGATCTCTTCAGTCTTGCCTCTGGCATGGAAATTAACTTCTATAAATCCACTATTTTCTTTTTCAATACTCACCCAGCAGTTCAATCTCACTTATCCCAGCTACTAGGATTTAGGATTGGCTCCCTGCCTTCGAGATATTTGGGAGCTCCTCTGACTCTTAGACCCTGACAGAAAGTTCATTGGGAGAAAGTACTTGCCAACATGAAGAAAAGATGCTCGCACTGGATGAACAGAGCTCTCAACTTAGCGGGCAGACTCATCCTAACAAAAGTTGTCCTACAGGCCATCCCGCAATACCTTCTCTCTATGCTTCCTGCCCCCAAAGGGATTTTGCAGCAAATGAGAATTATTCAGCGATCCTTTCTTTGGAGTGGAAATGGGGATAAGAAAAAGTGGGCTTTGGTGGCTTGGCATAAACTCTGCATGCCAAAATCTATGGGAGGATTGAATCTAGTGGATCCAGGGGTGGTCAACCGGACCTGTGGAGCTAAGATATGGTGGAAATGGATTAAGAATCCCACCTTACCGTGGGCTAGGCACTGGAAGGAAAAATATTTTCCAGATTGTGACACTCAGGACCTCATCAGACTACAAGAAACCCCGGAAGGATCACCCATATGGAATTATGCCAAACATAACAAGAACCTAGTTCAGGAGCACAGCTTTTGGGAGATTCGTAATGGCAGGTTGGCCTTGTTCTAGGAAGATGCTTGGCAGTAGCTCCCTAAACTAGATTCACCAGAACTAACAACCATAAAGAAAATAAGTCAAAATCAGGGTAGATACAGAGTCAGTCAGTATTGGAATCAAAACAGTGGAGATGCTAACTAGAGGGAGTGGATAAACTTAAATCCTGGGAACATAGAGGAAAACAACCACACTTATCAGCATTTCAATGAGCGCATCCTAAAAATAAAGATCAGGAAAACTCAAGAGGATGATAAGCTAAGGTGGGGTCTTAAAGGTAATGGCGACTTCTCATTGAAAGAAGCCAGGAACATAATAGTAAAGGAAGAACAGGCAGAGGCCGTGCAGTGGTGCAGCAAGGTCTGGGATAGCCTTCTATGGCAGAAGATCAGAACCTTCCTCTGGTTACTGATGAGAAATAAGACTTTAACATGGGATAATTTGTGCAAGAAAGGTTTCAAGGGACCCTCAAGATGCCCTATGTGTTTTGTGGAGGAGTCCCTGAAGCACCTCTTCAACACCTGTGAATGGGCCTGTCAATTATGGAGTTGGATGGAAGGGATTCTCAGCAGCTCGGATCGGAACAGAGATTCCATTCACAACACTGTTCTGAATTGGAGGAAAGACTTCTCTAATTTACAGAGAGTCAATAACATTTGGAAATCGGTACCAGGGTTTTTACTTTGGTCTATCTGGAAGGAGTGCAACCGCAGAATCTTCCAAGATGAACATAGGAACATTGATTTCTCTAAAGACAACATAATAACCAACATTCAACAGCTAATCCAAACGAAATGTAAAGTGGAAAGCAACGAGAAGCCAACAACACAGGACTTACGCATATTGAAAAGCTTCCGGCTGGAGGGGACCAGCAATATCACTGCTCCGAGACATAGAATGCAGCCAACCTCACAGAATGATAAATGGTAGCGCCCACCGGAAGGAGGTTTGAAATTGAATTTTGACAGGGCCTCGAGAGGCAACCCCGGCATGGCAAGAATTGGAGGCGTCCTATGCAACCAGCATGGAGAAATTCTCCACATCTATTATAAAGCACTCGGGGAAAGCACAAATAATGAAATGGAGTTCGCAGCTCTAGAGCATGGTTTACGAATTGCAAAAACCAGGCGGCTATGTAGCATAATTCTGGAAGGGGATTCAACACTGGTCATTCCCACAACTCAAAATATGCAGCGGGGCACTAAGGAAAACAAAGCTATGAAGCATTGGTGACTAGCCAAAGTTACAGAAAACATCGCAGAACTCATGGCTGGCATGAAAGGTCTAGTCTCCCATGCGGTCAGACGTCGGGAAAATGGGCTGGCGGATTACCTGGTGAATTTTGGAGTAAACAATCAGGAAAGGGGGTGGGACAGCTGTTGGGAGGAGGTGGACTGCCCGAATTTGAAAACACTATGTTCACAGCTGGCACAACAAGACTTAAACGATACCGACCGGGCATGACCAGCAACGGTATTTTTGTCCGGCACCGTAAAAAGGAAACTTCGGGCAACGGTTGGGTTTGTCATCATAGAAGCTGGATGATTGGACAGTTGTGGCGGTGGTTATCAGTGCGAGGGAGAGCCAAACATGGGAACCGTCAACTTGGTTCATGCCACGAGATAATATGTAAAGGTCGTTTAGGGAGCAAGGACAACTGCCTCAAACCTGATAGGAAGGCAATTAGAAACATTTATGCGCCTGCAAGGAAAGGATTTGAGAGGTGTGTGAACACCCTCTGCATTAATTGCAACAGTACCACCACTCGGGATCGAAAGGAAGGGCACTCTCTGGAGAATTCTATGGCTCAAAGCTATTTAACCAAGAGTTCTGGCTCGGTTTCCTCCATATCAATCCTTAGCTCTGCTAGCAACCACCACCAATCTGTTAGAGGAAGGAGTTACCGTGAGATTTTCAGAAGGAACAATATGGATGCGGGAAACTGTAGATGCGCTACGGCTAACCAATATTTACGCACAACGCAGAACATGTATGAAACTCGAGCCTCAATGAGAAGCAAATGCAAAATTGCGGAGTTGGAGGCTGAAGTGAAATAGGAAGAAGCGCAAAAACAGGGAGGAGCCGCAGCGGATGAGGTTGATTGGTTGAGTGACCCGGGTACGCCCGCCAAAAGAGAAACTCAATTCACCCGCATTAAGGCGGAGAGCTGGAGGATAAAGACTCTCCTGGCGAAAGCCCTAGAGATAAAGGAAGATCGAAAGTAGCGTACCGGGAAGGAGCACCCAGCTCCGGAAAATCAATCAGGGAATCCTCCCGAAAGCTATGAGTTGCTGGAGCATAGAATCACCGCTGTTCAGGAAGGAGTGGAGGTAGTGAACAAGAAACTAACCTTGCTCATCAGACTACTTCATCAGACCTTGAGCCCGGACCCCCTGGTGTAGGATCAAAGGATGAAGGAGGCTCAGGACTTCCACTCCATGCAGGAAATGCAAGCCAAAATTGACAGGCACATCCTGGACGTGGGTTTGGATGCTGCAAGTCAGATTGGAGGCTTCCTGCGCCCTGGTGGGCTCCCCTAGTCCTCTGTTTCTCTCTGTTTGGTTTTGTATGCTTCGACTCTTCACCAGTCCATCTTGTCTCTCTCTTTTCTCTTTGTGTTATGTACTAGCCTCGGCCCTATGCTTAGTTCCTGTGCTTCGGCCCTATGTTATATTTTATGTCAATGTCCAAATTTTGACAGTGTCGTAGCGCTCTATGTCTATGTTCAAGAGCTAGCCGCCCTGCGTGGTGTGCAGGTCGTTTATGGTAACCCCGCATGGAGGTTATTTTGGTCTTGGAAGCCCAAAGCTGGTTCACAGTGAGGTTGAAATGGTTGTCTGAGGTTTCCGTCTGCCTCGGCAGACTTTTTGTAAAATATTTTCTTCTTTAATATATATACATGTGACTTACAAAAAAAAAAAGAAAAAAGTATACATCAATATTAATTCCTATTAAAATATTTTATTCATAACCCACTATTAATATATTTTCTTTTAACATTTGTTTTCAATATATACAAATATATGGAATTGATATCCCGTGTTAAAGTATTTTTGAAAAGTATAACATTTAAATATCTTCCCCACACATTTTTTTTAGAGATTATAACAAGGGTTGGAGGTGAAAACTTCTTTTAGAGTGCAAAATTTGACACTAAGAGTGACATTGTTATGTTTTATTATACTTTTAATTAAATAAACCAAAAATGTATATTCTTTTTTGTTTTTTATTGTATATTGTGTGAAATATTTTATTTATGGTTGAGAATGAGTGAAATATTTTTACTTGTCCTTAGTATGGCCACTGATCGTGAGAATATTTATGATTTATAATGCTTTTAGTTAAACAAACCAATCAGGTATATTCAATTTTCATTTTTGTTTTTTATTATATTTGATGTTTATTATTTTTAAATATTTTTTTATAGAGACACGTGTCAACTCCAAGTTGAACATCCGAATACTTACACATCTCTCTCATACAAGGATGTAGAATGAGCTTCTTGACTCAATGAAGGTAAACATTAAACAAACCAACGAGGTATATTCATTTTTCATTTTTGTTTTTTATTAATCTGAGGTTTATTTTTTTGAAAGAGACACCTGTCAAATCCAAGTTGAACATAAACATACTTACACATCTCTCTAATATAGGGATGTAGAACAAGCCTCTTGACTCAAGGTAAAGATTAAGCACCATGTATTAATTCAATCATTGATTTATTCCCTTTTTATCATATTCATTGAATATCATTTTAATTTTTGTGTCATACCTCATTTTATCTTACACAATGATAAATCAAGATAAATATTAAACTCCATGTACTAAATCAATCATTGATTTATTGTATTTTTTATACCTCATTGCATTTTAGACAATGATAACTCAATGTAAATATTAAACTCCATATACTAAATCAATCATTGATTTATTGTCTCTTTTATACCTCATTATATTTTAGACAACGATAAATCAAGGAAATATTAAATTGCATGTACTAAATCAATCATTGATTTTTGTTTTTTTTATCATATTCATTGAATATTATTTTAAACACCATGTATTAAGTCTAGTATTAAGTCCAAGTCCATCATTGATTCGTTCCCTTTTATCATATTCATTAAATATCTTACTTCATTGTAGTTTAGAGAATGATAAATCAAGTTAAATATTAAACTCCATGTACTAAATGTTTTTTTTTATCATATTCATTGATTATTATTTTAAACAGAGTGTATTAAATCTAAATTTATTCTTTTTTATCATATTCATTAAATATTGTTTTAATTTTTATATTTTATATTTTGGACAATGATAAATTAAAATAAATATTAAAATCCATATAATAAATCAATCATTGATTTTTGTTTTTTTTATCATATTCATTGAATATTATTTTAAACATACTATATTAAATCTAAATCACCCTTCATTTATTCTTTCTTATCATAACAATGAATATTGTTTTAATTTTTATATTTTAGGCCATGATAAATTAAAATAATTATTAAACTCCATATATTAAATCAATTGATTTGTCTTTCTTATCATATTCATTGAATATAAAACAGAAAGCCAAGACCATTTGATTGTCTTTCTTATCCTATTCATTGAATATAAAATAAAAAGCTAATACCATTTTATTATAGAAAAGCCAATGATGACAAGGTGCTTTTGCCGTAGACCACAAAACACTCTACAGACCCGGAAAAGGTCAGAAATTCTAGAACCGGCAAAACTAGCAAGTCACGACAGTGGCAGACAAGTAGTGTTTGGAGCATTGTGAGCGGTCCCAACAATAGTATGCTTTGCAGCTTTCGTTATCCACTACCAATTCAAATGTTCCAAACCTGGCAGCGTTTGTATCTCACTGACAGTCTCTGTTTGAGTAAAGTTAAATTTCCAAATAAATTTGGAAGCATCTGCAATGCAGAAGCTCCTTCCAAATAGGTTTGTTAGCTCCCCGAAAGAATCGGGACATCATTCCTGTGCTACTTAGTCACATCACTTCTAAGTCGTTTGGATAAGTACAGCAGGCCATTGGCTGACGATTATGGTTAAACAAAGAAATTAGCAGCTAAATTGATGAGTATCGTAATACTTGGAACAACTAATGTCGACGAGACCATCCCTGTCAAACTGGGCATAGTTTTAAAAACTGAGAAGGATGGCCTGGAAGAAGTGGCATACACTGGTAAATTGGACTCCAAGAAGCTTGAGAGATTGAAGAAAATCTGGGAGAACTTTATTGAGAGATTATAGAAAATTTCGGAGAGTTTTATTTTAAAATTTATAGGGGGAGAATTTTATTTTAAAGTTATAGGATATCGCTTTGAGGTAGTTTAATTGGTAATAGTAAATAAATAAATGGATCTCATTTTATCAAAATAAGAGAAATTGGACATGATAAAGATGTAATCCTATAAAAAAAACTAACAAAATCATACTCAGACCGTTGATGAAACTTAGGGGAAAGGATGAAGGCTATAGCTGATGAGATGCCTGAGCGTATTCATCTAGCAATTGAAATGAATGATAAAGTAAATCGAACGCCCACGCCCGACCACTCCCCTCACTCACGTAGATGAAACGGAGCAACGACACCACACCAGGTAAACGGACACCATATGAAGCAGTAACCAGATTATGATTAAATGAATATTGTACAGCGCAAGATTAGGGTTTTAGTGAAATCTCATAGGAAAGAGTAACCAGGTTATGATTAAATGAAAATTGCAAAGCGCAAGATTAGGGCTTTAGTGAAATCTGATCCTTCCACTAATTACTGAAATAAATCCTAACCATCCATTTAATGAGAAATCCAAATTTTGAAAATCCTGTTTTTAATCATCATTATGTGGTGTATAATGAAAACTTTTTATTTGAGTTTTTCTAGTTTTCTATTTTATTTCAATTTATATAACCAAGGCAGCAAGGTATCTAATATCCTTTTTAAAATGTATTAATAAAATAACTCTTTTAAAAAAAAATGATTTTCAACAACATTTTCATATATGTTCTTAATTTATTACACGAAGATAGTACCGATATTAATATGAACAACAACAAAATACACGAGTCACTCAACAATAAATTCAAATTATTTAAGAACTGAAGGAGACACTCATTCATCTAACGTTTGTAGCCCTTCATTTGCATTTTCTTCAAGAATGCATTCAAACCCTAATATAAGATTGCTTCAATTTGTTGTTACACTGGACGGGGAGCAAGTGGATAACTGGATTGTGTTTTCTTCATAGTGTAAGTACAAGAAGGAGTTCCTAGAGTGCGATAAGTTTTTGCAACTTCTGAACTTTAGGGGTTAGCTATATTTAGGGATTAGTAGTTTAATGATGGGAAATGGTCCAACGTCAATGGAGAGAGATGTGTAGAGAAAAAATTCTACCGCAATTATTAGTTGGAATGATCTTTGCATGGCTCTATGTGACTATTTTTATCTTGTGGGATATAGTGAAAATTTATCGGATATAGAGAAAGTTCATGGGTGTGATGGCTTTAGTTGTAGCATTTTTTTTAGCCAATTAGTGCACCTAGAAGAGAAAACTAATTAGCATGTTATGGAGATTAACTATTTAAAATAAATATTGTTGGAACAATATCAACTTTTGAAACAAGATTATGATACCTTGTCTCAACGACTACTTGAGAAGGATGAGGTTATACAAAAGCTGCAAGATTCTAAGAAAAAACTTGAATTGGAAGTTAGTCATGTTAAAAAATTTGAGATGGAGACAATTGATGTTAAGGTTCCAAGAGCTTCTTCTTCCACACTTGATGATGTTGATTTTAAGATGGCTGATGTAGACGATATTGACTCATCACACACCTTTGTTACACCTAATTTTGCAAAGCATACTACTGGTATTGAATCCCAATTACTAAGAAAAATGATATACCCGAGGAGGACTTGGGAAGAATGGACATGAAATTGTTTCTCCTATCAACTTGTATTGCAGACATCAAGAGTAGGTCTTGGGTATGATCATGTTTCGACCTCATCACCTACATCAAACTGTGTTGTGCTTGAAGAAAATTCTCCAATTGATTATGATAAACAGATGAAAGACATGGCTATTGATGGCATTCCAAATGATAATATTGTTGCATTCAAGTTTGAGCCTGTAGAGGCAAAAACTAAGCCATCTTCACATCCTCATCAGAAGAAATTACCCAAGCATCAACATTATTGGTCAATTACTAGTCCTCCATTCAAATCATTACAAAAGAGACAAGAGAGAATGAATTGTAGACTAGTGCTAAGCATCAGGATTAGCTGTTGATGGATCGATGGATGTTCATGGGGTCATTTCAACCAATACTTGAAGACTTTATATCGTCATGTTGCATCAAGTGTTCATTTTTTATTGCCATTATTCCCTCAATTGTGTTTAAGCAGGGGCAAGTTAGATGGTGACAAATATTGTTGTCATTTTCTTGTTGACAGTTGCAATTTTTTTGTTTGATCAGTGTGATGGTGATAGTGTTCAGATAACTTCAGGAGCCGAGTTTTCATATTTACATGCCTCATTGTTTGTTTGTTGGTTGATGTTGCTTCTTTTGTTTGAAGCCTTTGTCCTAGTTCTTTACTAAATCCTAGCTTCCATGAATATTTTCGGGAGAAGTTGATAGTGTTTTCCACCTCTGTGCCTCTACAACACTCCTACTTCACAGATCGACTGACCTCATTGAGGTTTCACAATTCTCATCTTCAAAATTTTGGTACTTCAACATTTCATACTTCTTGATTGGAGCAGGCCTATGTTCTTTCTATTCAGTGGATTGTTATGCGATTTACAATTTTAGCTCCATGATCATTTGAGTACTAACATCTTTCTCTCTTTTGGGTGGGAGTTTTTTCCTACGGGTTTGTCTCTCTTTCTTAGCTTATGAGGGTTTGTAAATGGGTACCTTATGGGGCCTTGTTTTAGCGAACCATTCTTTGTTTTCTTCTTTAGTTACTCCCTATGTTTCGCTTAAGGGGGAGTGTTGGAGTTTGTCTTTTCCAACCATTACCCTATGAGCTAAATATGGTGAGTTCTAAGCTCGCATAGGGACTTACATTTGTCTAGTTGTCGTAGTTATCCTTAACTAACACTGGGGCTTCCTCCATTGCTATATAATGGAGGATTTTTATATACCTTTACACAACATAGTGAGTAATCGAATACTCTAACATTCTAGACAATGATAAATCAAGGAAAATATTAAGCACCATGTATGAAGCCAATCATTGATTTATTTCCTTCTTTATCATATTCATCGAATATCATTTTATTCTCATCAAAGAGTAAAATAGAAAGCCAATATCATTTTATTCTCATTGAAACAAAAAAAATAGAAAAATGAATGATGACATGGTGCTTTTGCTGTAAAACACTCCATATACTCCAAAAACATCAGAGATTCTGCAACTATTATCATTATTATCTCATGATAGTGGAAAACACAAAGTGTTTGGAGCTTTGTGAGCTACCCCAACCATAGTATGTTCTACAAATTTTGTTATCCCCTAACATCAAACATATCCAAAGAATTCAAATGTTCCAATCCTAGAAGCATTTATATCTCATAGTCATCTATGTTTTAACCTAGAAGCGTTTATTTCTCACAACCTCTCTGTTTGAGTAAAGTTAAATTTCCAAATAAATTTGGAAACATATGCAATCTAGAAGCCCCTTCCAAATCGATACATTGAAGGTTTAACATGCATGAGTACTATATACAATAAAAAAATAAAATAACATAAAATAAAATAAAATATAAATATTGTTATTACACTTCTCATTTCACAGCTCACTTTTAATTCATTTGCAAAAGTACTAAGGGTTAAGGTAAGTCAAGGCATAATATATGTGTGTCAATATTTTAGTTCCTTCCCAAGAAGAAAAAAATTAGAAACATATTATGACTTGGCCCACTCTTTAATGATCGTTATCACACTTAAGGTGATTAGCAAGACTTAGCTGTTTTCTAATGCAGTATTAATAACAAGTGTACACCTGTCCAGATATTTCCTTCGCCCTAAGAGATGTTAGACTTACCACTGTTGATCTACAAGTTACTAATAAAATAATTGAGATATGGATAGAGGGTTTGAGGTAATTGCCTACCCATCCCATCCAACATTCCACAACTTTCAAGTATGGATTTTCTTGAGGAAGAGGCTCTGTAACAGGTGAGGCTTGATCACCCTAGGGTTTCAAACGTTTCTGCATTTATCCTTGGTAGCTCAGACCCAAGACTCCATTAATGTCATGGATTCTTTATTGCACAAGAATGACAGCATTGTGGCAGTATTGTTGATTGGATTTTTTCATTTTGACGGTGTTCTGGCTATGGCAGGGTTACTTCCACCTTACTGCAGATCCTTCAAGCACTATCTTTTTACATGATGGTTTCAAGGAAGTCCCACTCATAGGTAAAGTTTCTGGATAAGCACTAGAAGGTTTTTTTTTGGTTCGCATCTTAATACCAACTAATTAATGTTCAATCCCATTGACAGAGAATTTACCACAACTATGCTTAAAATTTTCTTTATCATTATAGGTAAGGAACTACTTCCACCATTCCCATCTTTCTAAATTTGGGGGTTTTCCTTATTTGTATTTTCTAACTCTATGCAATTGTTTTTTTCATGTAAGGAGGATACCTAACAATTCTTTTGTTTACGGAATTTGTTTCCAAGTACTTCTAACCTACAATATGTGCATTATATTGGTCTAGTTTAGTCTTTTCCTTATGCTATTTCGAGTCCTCTAGTTAGAGTGTAGAATGTCGATGTCCATAACTATTGGAAGTAGGTTAGGATTCCATATTTGAGGATGACTGAGCCTCTATAGTCTGAGGCCTCAGTCTTCTTGTTAGAAAAGGGGATAAAGATGAAATTTGTGTTTCAAACTAGAACGATTTTTCTAGGTCTTATTATCTTCTTTTTTTGTACTGGACTTATGGATTTAGGTTCTGAATAGATTTTTAAATTTTCTAGTATAGTTAATGGATCTGAACAATTATTCTCGGCTCTTATCTAAGTGCATTTTTTTCTCTTAATGATATACAACTTTTCTCTTCACATACTGAGCAAGTAGTCACTGTTATTATGACTATGGTGTTAGCATGTGATGTGTATAATTTCATTGTTTTGGGTTTTAATCTTTGCTCTCAGTCCTTTCAGGGATTCATGTATTAAAGTCACAGAAGAATTCTTCTCAGACATTGTGGGTTCTGTTATTATAACGTCTTAGCAGTGCAAGAAAAATATTGTCTCCTATATCTTGCCATGATGCGTGACATTTGTTTTAAATTTGGGTATTTAAGAATTTCTTCATGCTTAGGTACTAGCCATTTGTTTTCGAAATCAATGGTACACATCATTCTTATTTTCTAAACATAATTTAGAAGTTTATATTTAATATCCATATTCATCAGAATTGCATGATTTTTATTTTCAAAACTTACCTATTCATACTTACTTTATAAATAAAACCACATTCTTATGTTTACTGTTGTAACATCCAAGTTCCTTTTCGATATTTATCTACAAACATGTATACTGAATTTAAATAAGTTTAACAAATTGAGTTCAATACATATCTATTTTCCTTTTGTCTAAATAACGACAACTTTTTGGAAGATATCACTACCCAGCTTCCAGTCTAGCAACGACGTCCAGACCTTCCCCCGAGCTCTTCCCCTCCAGACATTATTCATAAAATCTGTATTTAATTTGGGTATCTTAAAGCGTCAAGACCAACAGTCCAACTTCAATTCACATACCCTCATAGATTCTCTCTAGATCTCCCATTGTTTTATCTCACCTAGATCAAGGAGTTTCTGGTGGTATCATTATTCGTTTGACCAAATCTATTAGTTTCCTCTCTCAAATTCTCTAGCCCTCCTAATCCTTCATCGAATTCTTATTTTTGAGGAAAAAGGTGAGTAACCACCTTCACTATCTTAGTAGGTTTAACAACTGTTTCCTATTCTTGAAAATACTTTTAGTTCTTAATATGTATTATTCATAAATTTCTTTGGCCAACTCAACCACAGTTCTTTGGTGTTTCCATTGAACATATGATGATAAAAACACAACAGTATAGAAAAAGTAAAAGTAAAAGTAAAAGTACAAGCAGTAGAATAAGTTAATTATTCTTGTAACATGGGGTGTCACATCTCCTCCCTCTTATGAGGAACACCATCCTGATGTTCTCTTTGATATACGAAAATAGTGCACAATAATATTTCCACATGAAATCCTCTTCTTCCTTGGTGGCTTCTTCCAAGCCAAAATGCTTCGACTGCACTTTAACCTGGGTGATGGCTTGTTTTCGCAAAGTTGTTTCTCTCCATTCGAGAATACGAAGGGGTTGTTCCAGAAATTATCCTTCTGGTTTGAACTGCCCATCATGACGAACTACCATTAGAAATTTAAATTTTAATAAAAAAGTTATACACTAATTTATTTCATTAACTAATTTACCTGCACATTTTCCCAGTTAATTATATGTTGAGTATTGTACACATATTTTTAAACAAGGAGACATGGAAAACATTTTGAACCCATATATGGCTTGGTAACATGAGCTTATATGCTACAAATCTAATTCGTTCCAATACTTGAGAAGGACTACAATACCGGGGTGCTAATTTAGCACAACCTCTCCATTGCAAGGTACTTTTCTTTAGCTTGACTAAAAAATACATGTGATCTACTACCTAGAATTCTTTATAGGTTCTCCTTTTGTACTCATAAAATTTTTGTCTGTCTTATGCAACGTTTAAGTTCTCATGAATCTTTTTAACAGTTTGCTCCATCTTGGCTAGCATATCAAGACCTAATGTTAATCTATTGAGAGTATTGTTCCAATATATGGGTACCCTACACCTTCTTCCATACATGCTTCTAAGGAACTCTTTGCCAATGACTCGTGGTGTTTGTTATTATAATCAAACTCCAATAAGTGGAGGAAATATTCCCACTTATGCGACTGTTGCATCACAAACATTCTTAGCATATCCTCTAAAACTTAATTAACTCATCTAGTCTAACCATTCGTCTAAGGATGATAAGCGGTACTAAATTGGATCTATGTGCCCAATCCATAGAAAAGGGTATTCCTAAATGCATATGTAAATTTTACATCCCTATCTGAGATCACTACTTTGGGTATTTCGTGCAATCTAAATATCTATCTCATAAAGATATTTGTAATTTCAATAGTCTTGTAAGTGGATTTTTCCAGTATAAAATGAGAAGTTTTACTTAGCATATCAACCACTACCATAATTGAGTCATGCTGCTTTTTAGTTCGGGTAGACCTATGATAAAATCCAATGTGATCACCTCCCATTTCCACTTACGGATAGGCAATGGTTGAAGTAGTCCAACGGGGTCTTGGTGTTCTGCCTTCACTAGCTGACATGCTAAGTATTTAGCCAAATATCCAGTAATATATTTTCTTAAGCCTAGACAAAAATAACCTTTCTTCATAGCTGAAAGTAGTTTCTGGTATCTCGGGTGGGAAGTGTAAGGTTTCATGTGAAATTCATCCATTAAAAATTGCTTAATATAATTTTGATTAGGGATGTAAATTCAATTTCTAAAGGTTAATACTTATCAAGATTTATCCCATATTTAGATTTTTCTCCTTTATTTTTAACATTAATGGCTTGCTTCCAAAGGAAGGTATATTTCGAATCCTTAAGAGATGATTCTTTAATCATATAAGGCAAATTTGACTTCACTTGGCTGAAATGTATTTCATAAATGCAATGCAGCTTCCTATTTAATGCATTGACAACTCAATTTTCCTTTATCTTAAGGTGCTTTATTTCAAAGTCAAATTCACTTAAAAAGGTTTTCCTCTTGGATTGACAGGCATTTAAACTGGACTAGTTAAATAAATTTGTAAGACTAATATGATCTATTAACAATAGAAATTTCTTCCCCAGCAGGTAGTGTCACCACATTTTTAGTGCATGTACTATTGTTTTAAAGTGAAGATCATAATCAGAGTAACATTGTTCATATTCCTTCAACTTGCAAGATTCATAGGCTATAACTTTTCCCTCTTGTGATAATACTCCAACACCTTCCTTAATAGCATCTAAGCATACTACAAATTATTTCTTCGGTTCTACAACCTTTAATATAGGTGCAGTGCTAAGTAGGTTTTTCAATTGCTCAGAGATTTGCTGACATTTAGCAATCCATCAAAAATTCCTTCCCTTCTTTTGTAATGAAGTCATGGGAAAGGCAATTTTTGAAAATCCTTCAATGAACCGACGATAATACCCAACTAGGCCCAAGAAGGACCTAATCTCAGCGATATTCTTTGGGTTAGTCCACTCCGTAATGGTCTTAATCTTCTCCTGGTCTACTATTATACCTTCTTCTGATATAATGTGACCAAGATATTGTTTCTGATTTTTGTAAAAATCACACTTGTACTTAGCATATATTTGATTGTCCCATAAGGTTTGCAACACAATTCTCAGATGCTTTTTGTGCTCCTATTGATTCTTAGAGTAGATTAATATGTAATCAGTGAAAATCAACACAAAATTATCTAAGAATGGCTGAAAAATAATGTTCATCAAACTCATAAAAGTCACAGGGGCATTCATATGATCAAAAGGTAGCACTACGAACTCATAATGGCCATAATGAGTTCAAAAAGCAGTTTTACAAATGTATTCTTCCTTAATCCTTATTTCATGATACTTAGATTGTAATTCAATCTTGGATAACACGCATGCTCCTCAAACTTGATCGAATAAATCATCAATTTGATGTAAAGGATATTTATTTTGATAGTCAGTTTATTCAACTAACGATAATCAATACATAATCTTAGAGTTCTGTCCTTTTTTTGTACAAACAATACAGGAGCTCCCCACAGAGACACATTGGGGTGGACATATCCTTTATCAAGCAGCTCCTGCAACTGCATTTTGAGTTTAGTTAATCTAGGTATACTCATACAGTAAGGAGTTTTGGAAACAAGAGCTACACCTAGAACTAACTCAATTGTAAAATCAATATATCGCTTGGGTGGTAGACCGAGTATGGATTTATGAAACACATCAACAAAGTCTTGGATGATAAGGATATATTCTAAAGAAGTAATCTTGTTCTTGGAATTTTTATATCCCACCTATACAACATAAATTTGAAAACCTTTCCTGATGCATTTTCCCAGTTGGTTAGCAGTAATAGGGCGTAACTTAATATTTTTCTTAAATCCTTAAATTTACTTTCTCTATCTCGATTCACTAAGGTAACTAACATATTTTCCCTTACAATCTACCAAGGATCAGTGACCTTCCAACCAATCGACCCCTATTAGTACATCATATTATCCCAATGAAAGTATGTTTAAATTAACATAATATGTTGTCCCGAGATATCCACAAGAGAATTTTCCATTTTGCAACTACCCTTCACTTCACCCCTGTAGCTAATTGAACTAGCCAGGGATTTTGAAATTTACTGCTTTGTAATTGGCACTCCTCTACAATCTTAAGACTAACATAGGTTAAGCTACCACTCGGGTCAAACAAAATAGAGACAGGTTGATTAGCAATCATACCTTCACATTCAATCATGGTGGGTTGGTACTCTTCTTGATGGTCATCTAGTGCAAAATTAATCCTGGGCTTTCTCCTTTCCACATCCCCAACCGTAGAGGCTTCTTGCATGTTCTAAAGCTACTATGTTCTTGGTCTATGTAGATAATTTTTGTAATAATGGGGTTATCCACACCCCCAGCACTGCAAACATTGTTTTGTTGCTCGTCATTAGCAGGCTTAGTAACTCCCTCGGTCTGCCTACTTTCAATAGGTTTTGGAACCTTTGGTTGATTCTTTACCAGAAATTTATTAAAGGTTCTTTGTTGTGAATTCCTTCCACTGGAAATTTTTTTCTGTCTATTTGGGGGAAAATTTCTTACCCTCTGATTCAATTCTCCTTTCGAACCTTCATTTTTCTGTTTCATTTGTTTATAACAGATGCA
Source organism: Pinus taeda (assembly GCA_000404065.3). Lineage (NCBI taxonomy): Eukaryota > Viridiplantae > Streptophyta > Pinopsida > Pinales > Pinaceae > Pinus > Pinus taeda. The sequence continues at coordinate 17,431 of APFE030841045.1, read as the reverse complement.
GGCTTTTTGCACAACATTGTCCATTGTTATTGTATAATCAAATTCTAGCTTTTCTTTCATGAAATTAGGTAGACTACTAATGAAACATTGAATCTTGGCTTTCTCTTTCTGCATATATGATACATATCACAATAAAGAGGTAAATCATTTTACGTATTCATCCATAGTTAAGACTCTCAGCCTTAAATCATGGAATTCCTTTGCTTTTTCATCATAATAATGCTCTTTCAAATACTTATCTTTCAAATGCTTTTGAAATTATTTCCATGTGACCTGTTGTTTGTCAATTTTCCTTACAATTTGTATTTCTTCCCACCATACGGTGGAATTATTTCTTAGTTGATAAATTGCTTAATCGATATTCTATTATATTCATAGATCTGAAAATATTTATTCATATCTATTAACCAAGCTTTCGTTGCTTCCTTAGTTTCACCTTCAAAAGTTGGGGGTTTTATATTTTTAAATTCCCTTTGTAATTAAGTTTTCTATCTTTTTTACTTTTGTTGATGAGAGACATTATCGGAACATCTCCTTTTACATAATCGTTCATGTACTTTACCTCTTAATATTCAACATCTTATTCCTCTCCCCCCTTAACTGGATAGCTCCGCCCCCAAATGACCCCCCCCCCAGTACTTATTTTTCTTCTCTTTGTCTTACCAGCACTTAGGTTGTTGGGACCCATGTATTGATTTGATCGATTAGACAGTTGTACTTTTCATAACCCTTCTCTTCTTAACTTATCGTAATAATCTCTATCAGGTTCTCAAGTTAGTCATTTCTTGTAGCATCATCATTTAACTGTCTGAACACTCATTTCGAGCTTCATAGATAGGCAGACATTGGACTTGGTACCGATTCTTCATTACCCAATATGTAATCTCACATTACTTGGATATTGTGCACAACTACATCACTAACATTACGATTATACTCATTTTGGTCGTATGAGATCCCCCTCTACATTATGTCCGCTTGATGCTGCCTGCCTTTTTGCTTCTCGTATGTTCAATCATTCCACCCAGCTTCCATCTGTGAGTTTTATTCTTTAGTACTTATATAATTATACTATACCCCTTTATATTATATATAGTATGTATAGATTAATAGCTATCATATATATTAGAAGCCTCAATGTTGTAATCCTGAGCTTTGATACCATATGTAACATGCATGAGTATTATATACCAAAAAGAATTATTACATGCTCCTCTCTTGAATGATCGTTATCACACATAAGGTGATTAACAGGACTTAACTGTCATCTAATGTGGTATTAATAATGAGCGTACACCTCTCTAGATATTTCCTTAGCCCTAAAAGTGGTACAAATGTTAGACTTACCATCCTTGATCTGCAAGCTGCTGATCCAATGATTGAGATATGGCCAGAGGGTTTGAGGTAACTTCCTACCCCTCCCATCCAACATTCCATGACCTTCGGGTATGTATTTTCTTGAGGAAGAGGCTTTGTAACAGGTGAGGCTTGATCACTCTAGGGGCTCGAACACTGGTGCATTTATCCTTGGTAGCTCAAACCCAAGACTACATTAACATCACAACTTGTTTTTTGGATAGGATTGATAACGTTGTGGCGGTCTTGCCAATTCGCTTTTGTCATTCTGATGATGTTCCAGTTATGGCAGGGCTACTTCAACCTTACCACAGATCCTTCAAGCACTATCCTATTACACGATGGTTTCAAGGAAGTCCCACTCACAGGTAAAGTGTTTGGTTAAGCAATAGAAGGTTTTGTTTCGTTTGTAGCTTAATACGAGCTAATTAATGTTCAATCCTGTTGATATAGATTCCACCACAAATATGCTTCAAAGTTCCTCTGTCATTACAGGTAAGTAACTACTTCCATCGTTTCTCTATTTCTAAATTTGAGGGTTTGCTTTATTTATATTTTCTAACTCTATGCAGTTGTTTTTTGTAGTTAAGGAGGAGTCCTGACAATTCTTTCGCTTAAGAAATTTGTTTCCAAACACTTCGAACCTATTGGTCGTGCCTTATATTGGTCCAGGATAGCTTTTTCCTTACGCAATTCTGAGTCCTCTATTTTGAGTTGAGAATGTCAATGCCGAGAACCACTGGAAGTAGTTTAGGATTCCATATTTGAGGATGAATAAGCCTCTATAGTTCGAGGCCTCAATCTGGTTGTTAGAACATAGGATAAAGATGAAACTTTTGTTTTAAGCTGGAATGATTTTGCTAGGTGTTATTATTCTCTTTTTTGTACTCAACTTATGTAGTCAGATTCCAAATAGATTTTAACTTTAACAATATAGTTAATGGCTCTGAACAATTATTCTGGGCTCTTATCTAAATACAATATTTTTCTCTTAATGGTATACATGTTTTCTTTTTGCATACTAATAAAGTAGTAACTGTTATTATGATTATGGTGTTAGCATGCAATATGTATAGTTTCCTTGTTTTGGGTTTTAAGCTCTGCTCTCGATCGTTCCAAGGATTCATGTATTATAGTTGCATAAGGATTGTTCTCAGACATTATTGGTTCTGTTATTATAACACTTTAGCAGTGAAAGAAAAATACTGACTCCTATATCCTGCTATGACGCGAGACATTTGTTTTAAATCCAGGTATTTAAGAATTTCATCATTCTTAGGCTCTATCCATTTGTTTTCGAAATCAACAGTACACATCATTCATCTTTTCTAAACACAATTTAGAATTTTATATTTAATACCTATATTCATTAGAAGCACATGATTTTTATTTTCATAACTTACCTATTCATATTTTCTGTATAAATTAAACCATTGTCTTATGTTTACAGTTGTAGCATCCAAGTTCCTTTTCTTTATTTATCCACAGACCTATATACTGAATTTAAATAAGTTTAACAAACTGAGTTCAATACTTATCTTTTTTCCTTTTGTTTGAATAACAACAACTCTATGGAAGATCTCACCACCCAGCCTCTAGTTGGGTAATAATGTCCACACCCTCCCCTGAACTCTTCCCTTCTAGACAATATTTATAACCTCTATATTCAATTTGGATATCTTCAAGCATCAAGACCAAGAGTCCAGCCTCAAGTCACATACCCTCGTGGATTCTCTCGAGATCTCCCACTAGTATATTCCACTTAGTTCAAGGAGTTTTTGGTGGCAGCTTTATGCTTTTTTACCAAAGCTATTACTTTCCTCTCTCAAATTCTCTAGACCCCTAAGCCTTCCTCGAATTCTTCTTTAAAAAAAAAAAAAAAAAAATAATTTCTTTGATATTTCCGTATAACTATAAAAACACAACGATACAGTGAAAGTAACAATAAAATTAATAAAATAAATTAATTATTCATGTAACGTGGAGTGTCACAGAAAATTTGTTATCTTCCCAAAAAAATCAGCATATCATTCTTGAGTACCTCGTTGGGAATTCCTATGCTACTTAGGCACATCACTTTTAAGTCATCTCGATAAGTGCAACAGGGCATTTGCTGGCGATTATGATTAAACAAGGAAATTAATAGCTAAATTGATGAGTATTGTAATACTTGGAACAACTAATGTAATGTGCACGATGCGATGGTCGGGGTGGTTGGTTTGCACGCCCCACGGCCAGTTTCGATTCTTGCGGAGCTGCTGCTGCAACATATATTGTACCAATGATGGCGTTTAATATGTCTCGATGTGTCGGTTTTGACACGCATTTGTAATATATCTATGTACCGATGATGGCGTTTAATATGTCTCGACGTGTTGGTTCTGACACGCATTTGTAATATATCTATAAAAAGAGGGCCCATAATATTTCTAAAGAGAACTAGCCCCTCCCATTTTAAAAAAATAGTTCCCTCCCATTTAAAAAAAAATTGTTGATGAGGCCATCCCGTCAAACTAACCAAAACTAAGAAGGATGGCTGGGAGGAAGTGGCATACACTGATAAATTGGACTCTAAGAAGTTTGAGAGGTTAAACAAAATCCTCGAGATCTTTATCTTAAAATTCATAGGATGTTGGCCATTTTAGGGAAAGAATGGAAGCTATAGCTGATGAGATGCATTCGCTTCTTCATGTAGCACTTGAAATGAAGGACAAAGTAGTATGCCTTCGGTGTAATTCTTTTTTATAATGAACATTAATTTAAAATAAATGTGTAATTAGTTAGTTTTATGATTTTTTTAATTTTATATGTGATGAATTAAGCGTTTTTTTATGCTTTGGATGAATAGTTATTTTTTCTGTCACTTATTTAATTTAAAATATATGATTATATTAATATTTAAATTTATATGATA
>APFE030841045.1:0-11904 GCA_000404065.3 Pinus taeda | reverse complement strand
TTTTTATGTTGTTGTTTTTGTGTTTTATTTTATTGTATTTTGAACAATCATAAATTAAGTGAAATATTAAGCACCATGTACTAAGTCAATCATTGTCATTGTATTTTGAATAACTAAAGTAGCATACATCCATTTTAACTATGGATCTAACATGAGTCAAGAGACATCAAAATTCTTCAAATGAAAACTTATTTTAGAGTGAAAAACATAATGTGTAACTTTTTTATTGTTTAAATTGTATTTTTGAATGTTATAGAGATTACATATGTGCATTCAACTTGTTTTTGTTACTAATATATTTGTAGCTATACATCAATATTAATTTCTATTAGAACATTTTATTCATAACCCACTATTAATATATTTTATTTAACATTTGTTTTCTATAGATACAAATATATGAAGTTGATATCCCGTGTTAAGGTATTTTTGAAAAGTATAACATTTAAGTATCTTACTACATTTAAGTATCTTATTCACACATTTTTTTTAGAGATTATAGCAAGGGCCGGAGGTGAAAACTTCTTTTAGAGTGCAAAATTTGACACTGAGAGTGACATTGTTATGTTTTATTATACTTTTAATTAAACAAACCAAAAATGTATATTATTTTTTGTTTTCTTATTATATATTGTGTGAAATATTTTATTTATGGTTGAGAGTGAGTGAAATATTTTTACTTATCCTTAATATGGCCATTCATAGTGAGAATATTTATGATTTATAATATTTTTAATTAAACAAACCAACTACGTATATTCATTTTTCATTTTTGTTTTTTATTATATTTGATGTTTTTTATTTTTAAATATTTTTTTATAGAGACACTTGTCAAGTCCAAGTTGAACATAGAAATACTTACACATCTATCTTATACAAGGATGTAGAATGAGCTTCTTGACTCAATCAAGGGGAATATTAAACAAACCAAGGAGGTATATTGAATTTTCATTTTTGTTTTTTTATTAATCTAAGCTTTATTTTTTTGAAAAAGACACTTGTCAAATCCAAGTTGAACATAAACATACTTACACATCTCTCTAATATAGGGATGTAGAATGAGCCTCTTGACTCAAGGTAACGATTAAACACCATGTATTAATCCAATCATTGATTTATTCCCTTTTTATCATATTCATTGAATATCATTTTAATTTTTGTGTCATACCTCATTTTATTTTACACAATGATAAATCAAGATAAATATTAAACTCCACGTACTAAATCAATCATTGATTTATTGTATTTTTTATACCTCATTACATTTTAGACAATGATAACTCAATGTAAATATTAAACTCCATATACTAAATCAATCATTGATTTATTGTCTCTTTTATACCTCATTATATTTTAGACAACGATAAATCAAGGAAATATTAAATTGCATGTACTAAATCAATCATTGATTTTTTGTTTTTTTATCATATTCATTGAATATTATTTTAAACACCATGTATTAAGTCTAGTATTAGGTCCAAGTCCATCATTGATTCGTTCCCTTTTATCATATTCATTAAATATCTTACTTCATTGTAGTTTAGAGAATGATAAATCAAGTTAAATATTAAACTCTATGTATTAAATGTTTTTTTATCATATTCATTGATTATTATTTTAAACAAAGTGTATTAAATCTAAATTTAATTTTTTTATCATATTCATTAAATATTGTTTTAATTTTTATATTTTATATTTTGGATAATAATAAATTAAAATAATATTAAACTCCATATAATAAATCAATTGATTTGTCTTTTTTATCATATTCATGGAATATTATTTTAAACATAGTATATTAAATCTAAATCAACATTCATTTATTCTTTCTTATCATAATAATGAATATTGTTTTAATTTTTATGTTTTAGGCCATGATAAATTAAAATAATTATTAAACTCCATATACTAAATCAATTGATTTGTCTTTCTTATCATATTCATTGAATATAAAACAGAAAGCCAAGACCATTTGATTGTCTTTCTTATCCTATTCATTGAATATAAAATAAAAAGCTAATACCATTTTATTATAGAAAAGGCAATGATGACAAGGTGCTTTTGCCGTAGACCACAAAACACTCTACAGACCCCGAAAAGGTCAGAAATTCTAGAGCTGGCAAAACTAGCCAGTCACGACAGTGGCAGACAAGTAGTGTTTGGAGCATTGTGAGCGGTCCCAACAATAGTATGCTTTGCAGCTTTCGTTATCCACTACCAATTCAAATGTTCCAAACCTGGCAGCGTTTGTATCTCACGACAGTCTCTGTTTGAGTAAAGTTAAATTTCCAAATAAATTTGGAAGCATCTGCAATGCAGAAGCTCCTTCCAAATAGGTTTGTTAGCTCCCCGAAAGAATCGGGACATCATTCCTGTGCTACTTAGTCACATCACTTCTAAGTCGTTTGGATAAGTACAGCAGGCCATTGGCTGACGATTATGGTTAAACAAAGAAATTAGCAGCTAAATTGATGAGTATCGTAATACTTGGAACAGCTAATGTCGACGAGACCATCCCTGTCAAACTGGCCATAGTTTTAAAAACTGAGAAGGATGGCCCGGAGGAAGTGCCATGCACTGGTAAATTGGAGACCATCCCTGTCAAACTGGCCATAGTTTTAAAAACTGAGAAGGATGGCCCGGAGGAAGTGGCATACACTGGTAAATTGGACTCCAAGAAGCTTGAGAGATTAAGAAAATCTCGGAGAACTTTATTGAGAGATTATAGAAATTTAGGAGAATTTTATTTTAAAATTTATAGGAGGAGAATTTTATTTTAAATTTATAGGATGTCTCTAGTTTATTAGTTTGAGGTAGTTTAATTGGCAATAGTAAATAAAGCTATAGGTTTAAATATTGTATTATCTCTAGGATCTCTATCAAAATAAGAAAAATTGGACATAATGAAGATGTAATTTATAAAATAAGAAAAATTGGATATAATGAAGATGTAATCGTACTTAGAAACTCCAAATAATTATTTAAAATTAGTTGATGAAACTTAGGGGAAAGGATGGAGGCTATAGCTGATGAGATGCCTGAGCTTATTCATCTAGCACTTGAAATGAATGATAAAGTAAATCGAACGTCCACGCCCGACCACTCCCCTCACTCACGTAGATGAAACGGAGCAACGACACCACACCAGGTAAAGGGACACCATATGAAGCAGTAACCAGATTATGATTAAATGAAAATTGTACAGCGCAAGATTAGGGTTTTAGTAAAATCTCATTCGAAAGAGTAACCAGGTTATGATTAAAAGAAAATTGTAAAGCGAAAGATTAGGGATTTAGTGAAATCTGATCCTTCCACTAATTACTGAAATAAATCCTAATCATCCAATTAATGAGAAATCTAAATTTTGACAATCCTGTTTTTAATCATCATTATGTGGTGTATAATGAAAACTTTTTATTTGAGTTTTTCTAGTTTTCTATTTTATTTCAATTTATATAACAAAGGCAGCAAGTATCTAATATCCTTTTTTAAAATAGCTTTAAAAAAAAAATGATTTTCAACAACATTTTCATATATATTCTTAATTTATTACACGAAGATAGTACCGATATTAATATGAACAGCAACAAAATACACGAGTCACTCAACACTAAATTCAAATTATTTATGAACTGAAGGAGACACTCATTGATCTAGATGTTTGTAGCCCTTCATTTGCATTTTCTTCAAGAATGCATTCAAACTCTAATATAAGATTGCTTCAATTTGTTGTTGCACTCGACGGGGAGCAAGTGGATAACTGGATTGTGTTCTCTTCATAGTGTAAGAACAAGAAGGAGTTCCTAGAGTGCGATAAGATTTTGCAACTTCTGCACTTTAGGGGTTAGCTTATTAGTAGTTGGTTATATTTAGGTAGTTTAATGAGTTCCTAGAGTGCGATAAGATTTTGCAACTTCTGAACTTTAGGGGATAGCTTATTAGTAGTTGGTTATATTTAGGTAGTTTAATGATGGGAAATGGTCCAACATCAATGGAGTGAGGACACATCTTGATAAGATTTTGCAACTTCTGAACTTTAGGGGTTAGCTTGTTAGTAGTTGGTTATATTTAGGTAGTTTAATGATGGGAAATGGTCCAACATCAATGGAGTGAGGACACATCTTGATGTGTAGAGAAAAAATTTTACCGCAATTATTAGTTGGAATGATCTTTGCAAGGCTTTATGTGAGTATTTTTATCTTGTGCGATATAGTGAAAATTTATGGGATATAGGGAAAGTTCATGGGTGTGATGGCTTTAGTTGTAGCATTTTTTTTAACCAATTAGTGCACCAATAAATTTAGGTCTTTTACAAACTCTAGGTATAAATATCTATTTGTGATCTATATAAGGAATTGATTATCAAATTTAATTATGGTATACTTTTCTGGTTACATAATAAAGTTGTTTTAATCTCTAATGCATCTCTCCTTAAATCTTTTCAAAATGCTCTTGTAGTAGAGTAGAAATTGAACAAGCATCCATTTACTTATACTTCTACTTTGCATCAAACCCCATCACCACATCTCCACCATCAATTAATCACAAATATATTTTTCATAACATTGCTTCACATAGAACCAAGAATTGCCATTCCCTACAATGTTCCCGTGATTTTAAATCATTGTCTGTCGATTCCCATCCAAGGCATCATGTCATAGATTATCAAACATCAACTCGTGTGGAAAACCCTTCAAAAATGAATCGTCATCTCATGCTTATGGCTTTCTTTTCCACTCCTCTTGAGAAAACATCCTTCTTCAGTCACAATTTTCAGGTGAAGTCTACCATCATTAATTTGATATTATATAATGGGAGTAAAAAAAATTGATCTCATATACGCTCATCAAAGCATTATCCCTCCCTATCATGCCTATCCCAAAACCATATTGTCTAGTATGGTTAACATACAATGCTCACTCATTGTTGGCATCATATACCTATTTGTTTACAATTTCTATTGGCCCACTTTTCCATTACGCAATGGTTTGTAATCTCACTAGTCTTGACAATCCAAAGTTAACTCTACGTACACCCCACCAATATGGGTGTTTTGCAACATGATCACTGTTGACTCATACATGCTCCCTAAGGATAATCAACCTTATCGATTTTATTCCTCAACTAGCTCTATGGTTAAATCACTCTTCAATAATAATGCAAATAGGAAAATGTATCTCCAGATGTACTTGCACCTTTGCATTATATGTGGTACTCAATTTGATGATAATCATTCACAACGAGACTCATTGCAATATCTTCTTGCCTTTTGTTAGTAAATTTTTTCCAAACACCAAGCCTTGTCCCCTTCACATGATAACATGCCATTCATATCATCTGAGATGCCCCTCTTCCTCATTCCTCCTTTCTCTAGATGTTGTACATCACAAGGTCATAGTATGTTCCTCCTCATCATTGTTTGAAACACTAAAACACTTATTAGTGATATCAACATCCTCCTTCATGTTATGCAAAAGACAACATCCATATTCTTCCTATTGGAATGTATTCTAGCACCTATAATTGGGGATCTAGAAAATCTAAATGAACCATGGATGTTATTCGATCACTCATGCATTTGGTGACTACAAAAGTAGATAGTGAAAACACTAGGACTCATGTTTCCCTTGAATAAAGTTTGGACTATGAAATTAGAAGTAAAGAACTGGAAAGCTAGTTTAGAAGGTTTAGAAGAAAAGTATCCATCCATATTGAATGAAGCTAGTATAGACATGAAGGATGAAAAACAAGGCATCAAAGATGAGGAATATGTAGAAAATGAAGATGTAAATTAACTATTTGAATCTCTTAAATGCATTGAGATAAAATTACAACCAAAAAAACTACACAAACTTATTGGATTCCCATACAATAGTTGGATTCCTTGGAAACTATATGTCCCAACAACTTTTACTTTTGCAAGGCAAAGATTGATTTCTTGGGATTCAATCACAAACCAATTTTCTGCACCTAAGAAAGTTTGGCTAAGATGCTCCAAATGATCTTCATCTGATTTCTAATATACAATCCTATCATCCATGTAAATGACTATGAACTTATCTCCCTCACAACCAAATGCAATATCCACGGCTCTTTGAAAAGTGGCTCATGTGTTCGTCAATCCAAAAGGCATTTTATCATACATGAATATGCCCCATGGTGTTGTGAGCATGCAGTATGGAAATCATTCTTCGATGGCTCACCTGATACTGGATCTAGGACATAATTCATAACTCCTTTTGAGTTCTTCCATCACTGAGTCAATTGTCCTTTGATATTGAGAAGGGAAGATGACATAATCATCACATGAACCCATTGTAGCTTTTTCTTGTCAAAAGAAATTATACATAAAGAAATTGAATACTTCCAATTGTTCCTCGCTAAATTTTCAGGTATATGCAAATTTCCATGGAAAAATAATTCTTATACAAGGTTCTTGATAATTTTAATATTTGAACCATATTTAATTTTATAGAAATATAATTTTTTATTTTTATAAAATTATTTATATTTAAAATAGTAAAAATTTGAGTTAAAAAATCAAGTTGCTGTTTTGGAATAAATTGCCCGCAGGTTTCAAAGCTAAAAATTAGCGTTTAAAATTGGACGACCCACATTCAATTGTAGGACCCCTTTCCCATCCAGAATTTAAGCAAAGGGCGGGCGTCCAAAATAGTTATTTTTGCCAAAACCATTTTTTCAAGTGCTAACACTTTTTGAATTGCGGAGCCCCGGAGGAAACCATTTACTGGTATGAAGCCCTCCGCATTGCACTTATAAAAACCACCATCAATGTTTTTGCTGGATCTCTGGGCTTCATATTCATGACATCATAGAGAAAAATCTTGGTTAATGTTTTGAATACTGGCTAGACTGGTAAAATGTCCAACAAATGCTTGAGGATATTGGTATCATTTTAATGGCGTAGGAAGTTAGTACAAGTCTTCATTTTATTATATTATTGAGGGAAAAAGGTGTCCCTTTGCAAGACAACGTTATTCTATATCATCTACCTCACATTTGTTTGGAGGTTCAACACAATTTGCAAGTTCAAGGCATTAACTATCACATTAAAGAACATGTAGGTCATTTTCTTGTTTGTAATGATTAACAAGTTGGTATATGGTTTGGTGAAGAAATTATTGTGCTCAAAGAGAGATTATTAGGGGAAAAATCACGATAATGTATGATACTGCCCGTAAAAATGATATTCACGCTAATATTTTTAGAAGGAATTTTGTTAGGAGGAGAAGTAACTTTTGTTCATTTATCTCTTTGTATCGGGTGGAATATTTAAAGTTTTGATGTGGAAAAATTTTATAAACTATGGAGATAATTTTGAAACTGAAAATCAAAACAACCGGAGAAAAAAAAATAAATTAAATTAAAAAATAAAAATAAAAATAAAAATTACGAAGATTTATGTGCAATTTTAAAATATATAAAACTACATGAAAAAGAAGACATGGTTTTCAAAATCATGAATAGTTTTATAGAATAAAGATTATTTAAAAAATATTTTGGTATTGTTAGGATTCCAAGAAACTTTCCTAGGTTGTAGCTCGGAGATGCCTAGTAACATATAAATTCAACTTATTGTTGCAAATAGATGAATGGAAGGAATGATGCTTGTCCAAACTAGATAACCACTTCTACTTTGCTTTACCCCAGACATGTGTGAAAACCCCCATACTACAAGGCTTTAGACCACCAACTACTCACAATTTAAGGTTTGGTGAATATGGAAAACACTGACGACACTAGCAGATGCACAAGAGCATGTGATGGTTGGCTGTAACCAGTAAAGAAGTCTGCAAATCTAATCTACTAATGCACAGACAGGATGACAGCTCTCTGGCACCAGATGAAGAGAAACCTTATTCAATGATACATACAAGACTTTAACACAGAGATAGGATGACAACTACTCTAATGCTAAACATCAAGAGTTCAGGAATACATCATATCAGGCATAGCTTGGAAGAGAAAATAAATGGAAAGTGAGCAATTAACAACAAAAGAAGCTTGTATTAGCTGAAAATGAAGACGAGACGTTGCAAGTGTCAAAATAGTTATAGTCTCCAGAAGTTGAAACTTACATCAAAACATCAACCATCAACCCTGATTACATCTTGTTTGTGGGTATATATAGAGTTTCATTACAAAGGCACTTGGCCATTCTAGGTGTGGAGGGGTCATAATTGACCACCAACTGCATTTAACTACCTGATGGAGCCTCTGAGTGTGTTTCTTGCTTCAGTGGATGAATCTGATCTTTTCAGGTGCTCTACTGTTCTCTCGGGCAGCTGAAGTGTTCGTAGCTGTGAAGTCCATAACTGCTAAATGCAGTTATCTACTTGTGCTCTGTCATTTTCCTCTTCGGCCATACTGTCTATTAATTGTGGTTGTTGATGTGTAATTGTGACTGGTACTAGTGAGCCGATCGCCTTTGTCCTTCAGGTGCATGGAATGGTCTATGGACGTGGATTGCATGGCGAATGGAGGAGCTGGATGAGGGAGAAAGGTTGGTCATCGGATCGGGAGGACAAACGACAGAGATAGCTTGGTGAGGGATATTGGAAGAAGCAGGAGCGAAATGAGCGTGGACTGCTTGATCTCAGGCGGACAGATCCAACGATGGTCGGGCGACGAAAGCGCACGGCGGTTATCAGGCGGGGTCACGAGGTGAAGCGGTAAGCGGTATCGGTCATGTTGGATACCTATACCAATAGGTTTCATATTTCATGATTGGCAAATACAAGTGCCAAATATGCTCCATTTTTACTGCCACAAAGGTTCCATATTTGCAAGAAAAGAGAAGGTGTGTATATGCCTGCATATTCACAAAAGTTTTATGGATGACCCAACAGTCTAATCTGGATCATGCCATGGTTTCAATTTATGTTGTAGAATAGAGAAAGAAATCTGTCCAAACTGTTTAATCTTGGCAGATCAGTAGCTAGGTAGAGAAACTAAGGTTCCCAACTGCTTAATCTGGGGCCTTGGAAGGAATAAGGGTAGTATTAGATAGGAAATGAAAGCAAAAAATCCAATGTAAAAGAAAAGGCACACAAAGGGTTTGCAAGTCCAAGTGCACCCTCCAAGAAGGAATAAAAATGTTAGGCAAACTAGTTGGGTAGGTAGATGGGGTTGCAGAAGTGGTGTTTCTTTCAAGATTAAAGTTGCTAACCATGCACAAGCAAAGTAACACAGTGGAGCATGACTAACTCGCTTTCTTCCATGTGTATATCGCTCATTACTAATACCCCTTCACAAGTTGTGTACATAAGAGAAACTTAAAGTTTTATGATGGTTCTTATGGCCTTTAAAAGCCACATTTCTTGTGCAAAAGTCTTTTCATTTTGATCTACTCTTAACTCCAAGTTGTTTTCAAGAAAACTTGGTTGTACTGATCCTCATCCATATTTTCCCCCCATATTAACAGCTAACTCTATTATTTAGCTCCCTATACTTCATTTTCCCTATCATTATAACACCATGGTGTATGAACCCCACATTTTGTATAAATATCCCCTCCTTGGCACTATAGCCATAATCTCTACTTCCTGGGAATTGAATTAACATCTGGTTAAGGTCAAGAACCCATGTTCAACCCCTTTTCTCCATCTGAACCCATCCCCCTACCCAACTCTCCATTTTTGCCTAAAAACCCTTAAAGAAACCCTTTTTGACCCCCTAAACCATTAAAGGATGAAAATTCCATGAAAATATACCTACCCCGCCTTATCCTAAGGTCGGGAGCCACTTTTCGCCTTTTTTATAAACTTCATCAGAACCCCCTTTTCCTATAGTTTTGCCTTTGTATACTTTGTACAAAAATTTTGCATAAAATTCTTTGTTTTTTCACCGTTTCCTAATGTTGGCGGACAAAGTTGATTTTTACAAACAAAACCGTAAAAAACCTTTGAAAATCATCCATGAAGTGGAGGGTCCCGCTGGGCGCGCCTGCCAAGAAATATAATTTTTTAACCCGCCCACTCACTGCTATCGCTCGTGCAATTAATCGACCCAATGACCGTCCGATCGCGGCTTTGCCAGATCTACGGTCAGCGTCAATTTCGGAGGGGCTCGACGTCCAACCATTAATAAAGATGGAAGTTATTTGCCGTGCAGGTTCATTACCCGACAACCGTCCGATCACATGCTTGCAGATCAATGGCTCATATCAATTTCGGAAGGCCCCCGACGTCCGACAGATACCTTCCGATATCTGTCAGACGCTTGCATCACGCGGGGACATGCGTCACGGCCAAACTCCGTCAGAGCCCCCTCTGACAGGTTCCTTGCCGTGCAGGAGGGGGCCCGATATGGCGACACCTGTCCTTCCCATGTCCCCGCCCTGCTGTTGCCCACGTCTTTGCCACAACCGCCCACCTCATTCCCCATTCGCCCACATGGCCGCCACCTCATCGTCCCCGTGGACCGGTCGTAGGCCGCCACGTCACCCGATGACGTCCTGCTGACGTCATCCAACCTGGACCCACATGCTGATGTCATGCTGATGTCATTCAAAAAACGCGCCAATGAAAGCAAAAAGGCCATATTTTACGGTTTTTTCGCATTTTTGGTTATTTTCTGTGAAAAAGACCTCTGCGCTGTCTGCATGCACACCACGACGAACACTCTACCAGCCAACCTACGACCATCCGCCGAAGCTCAGAGCGCCAACCCAACCGCTACTTCGTCCCAAGCTACTGGTTAAACAGGTATTTGCCACTTCATCTCCTCGTAAGCTGGTTTTTTCGCAATTTCTTGTAAAATTCACCTGAACCAGGGATAAAACTGAAATTTTACCGGGAGACCAAGTATATCCTATCTCCCCTGAACAGTTTAAGGTTGAATTACAGTGGTGGAGCCATTCTTATACTTCAATTCCAGTCAAAACCCTTCCCTGTTCGCGCAATCGTGAACTTATTAACCTGCTCCTAAATTGTCAAGGGAGGTCTGTTAAACTGCATAAAAAGCCTTCTCAGAGAGCCCTGTACTATCCTATTCTGCTGTAGAGCAATCCTATTACTCTGCCTTCCTCTCAAGTTTCATTTTCTCAAGCTAAGCACGCTCAGCATTTCAAGAAGCCTTTAAACAAACATGGATGCCCTTCAGCATCAGCAGCCCTTAATGTTACTCCCTTGAATGCTCCTCAGAGAGAGCTGGACTGGCAAGATTTGGCAGACCTAGATTACCAGATCTCAGAAGACACCCCATCCAAATGCACATTTCATATTCATTTGTTAAATGAGCTCAGGGCTAGGCACAGAGATGGAACAGATATCCTAGGCATTTGGGAGTCCTCCCTCCCAATCTTCAAGATGCCTCAGGTCAACCGGTTCCCTGAACTCATCCACTTGTGTGCTACCTGTTATGACCCTACGCAGAGGGTTGTGCTCAACCCTGAAGGTGCAGTAGTATTTTACACCACCCCGGAGGCCATCAGGGAGATGGTCCAATTCAAAACTCAAAGGAAATTGGTTCCTTTATCCCTGCTAGACCTAATCAATCAGGGAGCCAAGATACTCACAGAGGCAGATATCCTAAAATTGAATCAATTGTTTATCAAGAAATTTGACACAGTGCTGCATCCTCCCATCTTTGATGGTTATTTAAATCAACTGGGCTTGGACCTGGAATACATGATAAGCTCAGTGCTGGGGTACAAATCAATGGAGTTCATAGAGGAAACTGTGCTAGTGATGATGACAAAGTTTTCTCCTGGTAAGGCCCCCATTTGCTATGACTATGCTACATATATCTCTAACAAGATACATGAGCAATTTCTGCACTTACCTAGAGAGAGAGTGTTCAGGTACACCTCATATATTTATCATCTCATTTTTTATTATCAACATGAGAAGTTCTCTTTTGAAATCAAGAGAACGGATGCAG
>APFE030841039.1:6419-19693 GCA_000404065.3 Pinus taeda | reverse complement strand
AATAATATATTTTATTTTTAAAATTGTTTTAAATCAGGTTTATTTTTTAATTTAGCCTTATTAGTCCCTGCCTGGGACTAGTAGCGATCGATCCACCGTTGACAATCAATTATTGTTCTTTTGACCAAAATTTTTTATGCTTTCCCAAATTTTATCCAAAGTTTTCGATGGCAATTTAGCGTCCTGGACAATTTATCCAAAGTTTTGTTTTTGACCTCTTATTGGAAACTTTGCGTGTATCGAGGGAAAAATACACCTGCAAGGCTTTTCTTATCCAAAGTTTGAAAGGAACTAAGATATTTTGAAAATAATATCCTAACTTTATGTATCAAACACTTCAAGTAATGCTAATTTTGAAGAGCATTAAATATTAAATGTGTGAATGTTTGCGATCTATTTTATTACATTAGTATAGTAACGATGCTGCTTTTGACAGCTTACCATTTTTTCATAGATTGCCATTTGTTCTGGTGATAGCTCAGCCAAGCCACATGCCAATAGCTCCAACCACCTGTGACCTCAAGTTTCCACCGCAACGATGCTGGTTCTTAAGGCCAGTCACGCATGCATCGTAGCTATCAGCATTTGGGAAAAGGTATCTTACCAATTCTGTATAAGTCAGTTTATGTTGCCATTTGTTCTTAGAGTAGAGCTCTTAGAAGCGATGTTCTCTCATTCCCAATTGTTCGATATTTGCCATTGTTCGTTTGTGATGCCCCATTGGATTTGTTCCAAGAAATGGAGTGATTAGCTTACTCTATAGTTCCCCTCTGTAGGTGCTTGACGGGTAGTTCGATAATTAACCCTGCCATAGTGAAATTATGACCTTGCTTGGGGAGAAGGCTTTATACCCTGCAGATGGAGACAACTCTATCAGGGTTTTGAACTCTAACAGATCCAGTGGGAGGTGCCGTGACGGACTGGGTTAATCAGAAGCAAGATTACGATTACACTTCTAATACCTGTGTTGAACGTAAAGTATGTGGGCACTATACTCAGGTGGTGTGGAGAGATTCCAAGAGGCTCGGCTACGCTCAAGCTCAATGAAACAACGGATATATATTCATTATCTGCAACTATGGTCCGCCTAACAACTATGTAGGGCAGAAACCATACTGAATTCTGATATCCCGACCATCATATCGTCTTAATTTTCGTTAATTTCCTTATAATATTTCTCGTTACAGTATCTCTTCAACATATGTGTTCGTTGACGATGCTTGTAAGTAAATAATTGTTGTCTTAAATGATGGAGGGTAACTTATTTCGAAACCGCATAAATCGTTTGTATTTGGTTCTTAGATTAGAAGGGACGATATATTGTTTTTATGTTTTTATTGACATGCGTAGATAAATAGTATATGTTCTTGATTACAAGGGAGTACATATTGTTTTCATTGTTAGGGGAGTTCGCAGATAAGTATTGGATTAAGACGTGTGAATATGGTCTTAGCTCTTATTATTGAAGTGTTTTGTTTTGTTTGTTTTCTTAATTTTGTGAAGGTGATTTTAAGTTTGAATTATAATTTATATATTGGATTAAGACATGTGAGAATATGGTCTTAGCTATTATTAGTCCCTACCCTCCCCTGTAGTTAGCTATTGACATCTCAACCAACATGACAAGCCTACTAATAATGTAATGCAACTTGGAAAACTAAAGAGATGTTGGTTATAGGTGGCCTCTTGAAAGTTCACTTGAAAACGCCCTACAAAATTACTTTCCTATGTTCTCAGCGTAGGCAATATCATACTCACCACTTTCAAAAATACCTTGGCCTTCAGTTTGAGGTGCCAAGCTAATTGTAATTCGAGTTGTTATTCCTGCACAGGCTAATAAACTGAGTCCTCCAGGTTTATGTTTCTTCTTTAGTTTCGAGGTGAGGTCTGTCTTGTATAGATAATTGTCTGAGCCCTGAAACTGTCAATTCTGAGTACTTCGTTATATACTTGACCAAGTAGCAACAGGTTCAGGTCACCAAAACTAAGCTTCCTTAGATGATTTCTCTCTATCCCGAGCTCCTATGGGAGACTCTCCACAATTCTAAGCTCTTACTGTCCAACAAAACCAAGTTTCTAACTAGTCCCAATAACTGGAATGCCCAAACTGTGAACTTCTTTTAGCTCTCCTTGGTCTCCTTGCTTAAATTCTCCTTCTCTGAATTCCTTAGATGTTCTTCACCAATTTGATAACTGAAATGGTGAGTTCAAACTCATATTTATACACTTTTTGACCTTTAACGAAGAAACATATTCCTTGGAGGTGAGGCCATGTCGGCCAACATTCAAAATTATTATATTTCAACTTGAAAAATCATTTTCATTCAATCTAAGAGGAGTCAGAAGGCAAGTAAGGGCTTGTTAGAAAGGGGAAGTTGTCTTCTACAAGCCTATGCCAATTTCATCCTTAAATGAGGTCATTTTTCCATTAATAAAATTACATTTGTGAATTGTCACCATTATTTTATTCATGTGTTCTTTCATGGTAGCTCTTACGGTCTCATCATAATCTAGGGCTTCTTCTTCATAGGCTTAGGGCTCCAAGTGTGTTCTTCATTAGGATTAGTGCATCTTCAACAAAGCTTGGGCAGTATATCTGTTTAGCGTTTGCTTTCTGGGCACACTCTTAATCCCCACGGCCTGCGATTCCTACAACAAGAGGTAACAAGAGGTTGCAATATGCGTGTACTAAATACAAATATAGGAGGCAACATATTTCTGCATCCCAATGGTATTATACAACTAATTTTGATGTTAAAAGTTGGCCACCTTCCGTGGAAGTAATTGGCTAGTCGAAACGAGAAGTCTTTAAATAGCTACTAACATGTTGACTGTTTTCCCAACGTTAAATAGATGGAGAGAGTTTGTATTGTTGGAGAGCGTTTGTATTGTTGTTGTGGCAGATCTCTGAATTTTTGTAACAAATTACACATTGAATTTGACATGTTGCAGAGAGTGTTAGTCTACTGACATGTTGACTGTTTTCACAACGTGTTGAGCTGACTTAAATAGATGGAGAGAATTTGTATTGTTTGAGAGCGTTTGTATTGTTATTGTGGCAGATCCCTAATTTTTTGTAACAAATTACACATTGAATTTGGCAAGTCTACTGACATGTTGACTGTTTTCACAATTTTCACAACGTGTTGAGCTGACTTAAATAGATGGAGAGCGTTTGTATTGTTGTTGTGGCAGATCCCTGAATTTTTATAACAGATTACACATTGAATTTGGCATGTTGCAGACAACATTTGTATTGTTGTTGTGGCAGACCCTGGCAGGGAATACCACCACGGTAGTGGCTCTCTTGTTTAAAAATACGAATTGAAATTTTTAAGATTCTTTATATATCAAATTATTTAAAAATACACCTTTCCCTTCCATTATTTAACTGAATTCAATTGTTCATGACGAATTTAAATTTTTAAGATTCTTTATATATCAAATTATTTAAACAGACACATTTTCCTTGCATTATTCAACTAAATCGAATCTTTATATATCAAATTATTTAAAAAGACACCTTTCCCTTGCATTATTCAACTAAATCAAATGTTTACTGTAAAATAGTTATGATGACATTCCTTCACTACATGAGTAATTTTTCATATTTAATTACCTTTTTTGTGTAATTTTCTTCACAATTGAGGCTAATTTTATCTTTATCTATATCGTCATTATATTTTTTTGATTTTAAAGACTCATTATAAATAATAATAATTATGTAAGATAATTAGATTTATATTTAATTTTAACATATTATCTTAAATAATAATAAAAAGTTGTAAGATTATTAATTCCAATATTTATTTTTGTATTTTTTTTGCACTGGGAAAATTTGTAATTTTTCATTAATTTATAGAAAAATTACATATTGTAGATGTTGTTGCATATGTTGTAACTGAGTCATCATGGACGGTTTGAGCAATAAACAAAACTATGAGCTGTCCAACTACACCACGCAGGGAATCTGTTTGTAATATCACCAGAGATAAATACAGTTATATGACTATTTTTTTTGTACATAAGCCACACAGGGCCCCTTCAGTATGACGATATATGTTGAGATATTTTTAAAAAGTTCAAAAATTGAGCTTTTATAGTATATTAAGAAAAAAATAGATATTGATCATAGACCTAGGCTTCTCTGCTAGTTCTGGTCTATAGAAGGCCGATGATAATATTGAAATTCATTGGACACCCTCTGCTCAAGTATCACCCATTCGTCTCTGGGTAATGACGCAGACACAACCTCCTTGGATAGTTGGTCAGCACTGCAATAATATTCCATGTATATATTATTGCAAGAGATATTGCTAAATTCAGCCTTGAAAATATTTACTTCATGTAATATGTTGCTGAGTGAGTGTGTGTGACATGAAAAAATGCCATTGAACCTGTCAATTATAATTTTTGAGTCCCCAAATATTTTTAGATTGATGCACTCGTGTCCCAAGGAGAAATGCAATAAGCAGCGGAGGGTGATAAGTTTAGCATAATTATTAGTCCCAGCTCCCAATCCCATCTTAACTTTGTAGAAATGATGCTCACTGGTATATAAGATGAAGCCCCCACCACAACCCTATTGGTTTTCTGCGCCATCAAAGAATGTCCACGGTGTACTTTTGTCAATGCAAGGAGGGGGATGTGGACGTCGCTCTCTAGGTGGCGGGGGGTTTGGTAGATCCTGATAAGTTGAGATTATACCAGCCTCAATGAGCAGCCAATGCGTTGGTCTGTTATCAAATATGAATCGGTTGCGAGCCAGCTAGGTATATCAATTGACAAGTAAGGGAAGGGTCTGTAGTTTGGATCCCTTATGTCTATTGGAACAGTCATCGCAAAAACTGCCCAGATCATTTCCATCCCATTTCCTAGTGAATAGTAGAAGATAAGGTGCGCCAAAGAGCATGCAGGGTGCTGCAATTCAAGAAAAGGTGTTCAGTTGATTCTGAAGCACACTTGCACAAGATGCCTCAGGTAGGCTCGTGAAAAGATATGCGAGATAGATCCTCCCCCGTGGGCACTTTATCTCTCAAAATGCACCAGAAAAATAATCGGATGCACAGAGGTGTAGTGAGTTTCCATATTCTTCTCCACCAACTTGTAATCTGATTTGGTCTTTTGTGATGAATCAAGGAAATGTATCCTACCTTTGGAGAGTATATGTCATTCTTGGCCAGGCACCATACTAATTCATCAGGTCCCTCTTTAATCCTAATGTGAGATTCAGATAAAGCTATTATGTAATCATTCCATTCCTGGTGCCATCTAGGGGGAAGCTTGATTTGACAAGTAGATTTCCATGCTTGAGTAAAAATACATGTATTAGGATGATCTACAATATGTGAAAATACTTTGATCTCACGGGTGTGAAGATATGTGATGAGATCTCTAGAGAGTAGGTGTCTTCCTCCACCACCAGTCGACGGGCCGAGACCAATCCAAGCCAGGGAGCCATCATTTATCCTCCATAATAAATTGTCTCTTATATGGGGCAGGGAGTGAAGCAAAGCCTTCCACATAGATGAGACGCCTGTCGTCGGCCATCTAGGTAGTTGAACCCAGTCCATCATATGTTGTGGCTAAATGTATTTATGATATGAGATACGAGTCCATAAATTTTGACCAGTCAACAAGGTCCATCCCATTTTTGCAGCAAGGGCTTGCGCGAAAAAGGGAAGATATTTTAAACCCCATCATCCCATTTTTTTAGGCAATGTAATCTTATGCCAGCTAATCTAGGAAAAAAATTTCTTATCTTGATTCCCGTTCTAGAGATAGCGGTTGCACAGTTGCTGCATACAGGATAGGATATTCCTGGGGATTCATGCAAGGGCCATCTAGAAAACAAGGGTCACTTCCAAGGCTGATTTGATAAGAACCAGCCAGACCCAATCTGCTATCCTCTGATAGGTGGGTTTTAACCAAAAACCCAAGTATTTGAGACCTGTGTCCAAAGGATGGATACTATAAGGAAACACTTGGTGAGCGAAAAGAGATTCATGGACAGATGTGAGAGCAAAAGTGATAGTGGATTTGGATTGATTAGCTAGCACCCCAGAGGCAGACGAGAAGAGGAGAAGTATCTTGGATAAAGTACGAGAGTCACGAATGCTGCTATCTAGTAGGATAAGAACGTCATCCACAAATAGAAGGTGAGTAAGAAGGCATTCATCTAAGATCTTGAGACCAAATAGGTCACCATCCCGCTTGGCCGATGCAATTAACTGACTGAGCCCTTCCATGACAATGAGGAAGATGATGGGAGATAGGGTGAAACCTTGCCTCAACCCCCTTCAGAGCGGAAGAAGTGTGAAGCCGAACCATTTATGAGAACATTAAAAGTGGGAGTGGTTAGACAGGCCATGATCCAAGTAATGCAATTATGAGGAAAACCCAAATGGATGAGAAGCATCTTGGTATAAAGCCAACTGACCCGATCGAAAGATTTAGACAGGTCAATCTTGAGGATGATACTTTTAAGATGTCTGGTCTAGATAGAGTCGGTGGCTTCCTGAGCCGATCCAATAGCTTCATGAATTTGTCTGGATTCAAGGAAGGAAAATTGTTGAGGGGCATTATGCTAGGAGAGAATCAGCCTGAGTCTGTTGGCAATGATTTTAGATATAATCCTGTAAAGGTAGTTACACAAATAAATAGGCCTATAGTCATTAAACAATGATGGAGAATCAGACTTAGGGATGAGAAAAATGAAAGTTAAATAGATGGCATGCTATAAGGATCCAATGGTCCTGCTCTCCTCCACCACTTTCAATAGGTCCTGCCCCAAGATCTCATTGAAAGCAAGATAGAACTCGATAGTCCAACCATCTGGGCTAGGGCTCTTGTCCTTTCTAAACCATATGAACGTGCCTTAAAGTTCCCCAGAAGTGACTAGTGCAAAGAGCCCTTCCGCATATTCCTCATTGACGAAACGACGAAAATGACCAACCACATTGATGCTATTAGCAATATTTGCATCAAGAGGACTCTTATAGAGATTTCTAAAGTGAGTAGTGCCCAAATGGGAGAGCTTGTTGAAAGAGTCAGCTAATCCACCTTCAGGTAAAGGAAGTTTGCAGATGGTATTTGATACCTTGCACCCCTTAGCATAGTTTTGGAAGAACCTAGTGTTGTCATCTCCTACTATCAGCCAAATGGCTCTACTTCTCAACCTCATGGATTCCTCATGCTCCTTTAGGATGTGGGTCTTCTGACTTTCCAACTCGATCAGATGAGTCTTGTCTTCCGTGGAGATGAAGCCTAGGCTTCATTCATCAAGTAATACGCTAAGCTCAGATTCAATTTGAGTTAGTTGTGAGTTCTCCTGATTAAGCTTCTCCCTAGCCCAATTGATAAAAGATGTTTGAGCTTGGATAGGTTATTGCAAAAGCCTTTTGCCAAAGAATCAACTCCATTAATGGGGTTGGAAATCCAAAAATCAGAGACCTGTTTGATGTAGGTAGGATCCTGTAGCCAGACATGGTTGAATTTAATGGGGGCTTTCAACTTTATGTGTGGCCCATGGATTTCCAGATATATAGGAGAATGATTCGAAATTCCCCCTATGTCCACCCACTGATTGTAGTAATGCAAATGCTATATGAGCGGGCTCTTCAGTAAAAAATTGTCTAGTCTACGGGCCAATGCTGCTTCAAACACTCTTATATTTCTCCAGGTAGGGAGAGGTTTGATGATGAGCACATCTATAAAATTGGTATGTTCCAGAAGATTTGTCAGCTACCCTGTAATTGCATCTACCTGAACCAAAGACCCCCAGGATTCACTGAAACCCAAGGAAATATTTAGATCCCCTCCGATGATAATATGATCAGTTGCCAGGATCGAGAGGTTTAATAAGTGTTGCCAGAATTGTTCCTTGTAATGGCAGGGTCCATATATATTAACGATCCTAAGATCCATGTTGAGTTCAGTAGAGAAAATATCCAAACCCATGAATCTCGATCGCCCCCACGATGCATCAACCTTGATGGATCGAGGGTTAAATCCTATAGCCAGTCCCATCTATCTCCCTATAGCATCTATGGCCACGAAGTTCCAGCATGGGAGCAAAGTTTGCAGTGACCAGGTGCTATGTGCTTAGCCATACCAAGGGTTTCTTGAAGCAGAATAATGTCAATCAGTTCAACCTCAATAACTCTCTATAAGGCTAGTTTCTTTGAGGCACTAGCCAAGCCGCTGCAGTTAAAAGACAGGAACTTCATGGGGGAACTCCTTTCGGGGTATTTGAAGCTCTAAGGACCTCGTTGAGAGTGGATTGGCGACCAGAGGCTACCTTCGCCCTAGCTTGCTTAATGGCTTTATTGAGATCAGACTTCCTCCCCGTGGATGATAAAGGAACATAGCCTGGCAGGGTGAGACCTAAACTAGTATGACAGGCCAATATATCCCTAGAGTGGGTTCTAGGGTGGAGGAAATAATGGTAAGATGGTGAGACCCTAGAGGATGATGGTGAGATGGGAGAGGTAGATGGAGAAATTAGAGAGGGGGCTGTGAATGCAATATGAGGTGGGGACGACATCATAGAATGAGCCATTAAGGTCTGAACCGTAGATGCAACAACATATGTGTTCATATCAAAAGATGAAAGAGAGGGAATCAACAAAATACCCGTAACTTTCGCAGCTTCAATAGTAGCCTGAGCCCTGGTCGTCAGTGGAGAGATAGGGCTATGCCCAGCCTCCCCTGTCTTATGAAGAGGAGAGATTACCGATGGGGTAGGACCCAAGGGGATGGGGCAGGAGCCAGCTGGTGAGTTGACCCTCAATGACGCAAGTATTATCAGAGGAGAGTCCTCCGGTTTCCTGTTGAGTGGACACTCTATAAAGAGATGTCCCAGCTTGTGACATTGTCTGTAGCAGAACGAGACTCCTTCATAAGCCAAGATCTAGATCCTGGTATACTTTCCCCACTGAAGTGTTATCTTCTCCTCTAGACCCTCACGAGTATCCAAGTGGACCAGTATGCGAGAAATGGTTCAGTTTTTTTATTCAATGAAGGTGTGATCATGGTCCAGATAAGTTCCAAAGAATTTCCAATCCCGATAAAGACTTCCTTGAACTAGTATTGTAATGGGAGCCCTAGCAGGCAAACCCAAAGAGGTCTGACCACTATTTGTTCACGATCCGGGTCAAATAATGGGCTACACCACTTGAGAAGGACTGGAGCCATCTCAATATGCCAGTACCTGGCAAGTACCAAATCAGTGTAGACTTCCTTGGAAAAATGTAAGGAAAACCATCCCCTGGGTAGGACATGAACTTTTGGGAGTTCCTTCAGCAACCCCCCCCAAATCTCCTTTACCCATTGAATAAACCTGTTGGCCGAATAAGATCGACCACACACATGTCCAACGAGCACTATACCTGCCATGATAGCAGCTTTCCCTATAGCCGAAGTCTCGCCAAATCTGATGGTGATATCTTTTATGGTCACCTTAACGCACCTAGACTTCCTTTTATCGGAATGCGGGGCTGACATGTGGTCCACCAAGGGGATTGGGGTTCCTTCCTGGGGAGAGAATTTAGCAGGTTTTACTTTCACCACGGGTGTCTCAAAACAACCAGATGGTAGGGGAACCGAGGATGGAGGGTCAGCTACAGCAGAAGCCAGGATATCCACAGGTCGCGCTAAGAAAAATGATGAAAGGGGCAGACGATGGTCAAATGAGGGCGACGGGGGGTTGTTCGTAAAGAGAAATGCAAGGTACCCGGTGAAAGAGGAGGAAATTTGAGACCCGGGGAAACAACCGATAGCGGCCCAGCTCGTGGAGGAACAAAATGCACAAGTAAAGAGACGATCGACGAAACAATTGGTGGATCTGGCTCAGGGAACAAAAATGAGCCAATAGCCAAGGATGAGAAACACGAGTTTCCAAAAATAACTTGGTTTGGAAAGGGCTCCTTGGAGTAATCCACCTCTTCAACTTCCATATTGTCCCCCATATGCCCAGCCTGAAGTCGAGAGCAGATAGTGATGTGTGTGGAAATGGTAATGGCGAGAGACTGTAAGGGGCGATGGTAGAAGATTGCAGTCTGTAGTAAATGCAGTAAAATCCTAGAGTTTTACCCTAATCCCACATGGTCAACCTTCGCCATCTCTCTAGAAGAAGAGTCCGTCGAAGATCTAGATCCTTTATTTTTGTATTATATTTATCTTTATTACAAATATGTTTCTGGTCACAATATTATTCATACAAAATTAATTCATGTGTCTGTATGGAAATTAATCTAAATTTATTAATGGTATATATTATAATTATACTATATATATAATTCTATTTCATATCGTTTTAGATTTAATATTTATTTAATTTTTATATTTGTTAAAGCATGAGACAAGGTTACATTTTTGAGACTAAATGTGGCCATGAAATTTCAAGTTTCTCTTGTTTTATCAAATTGAAGTTCTCAAAATTTATATAAGCACTGTGAATTTTGATTCGTTTAAAAAGGCAATTTGTGGATAATTATGTTGTGGTCATAATGACATTTTTTGCAAAATACTTGTCCTTATAAATTTTGACATATGTTAAAAGGCATGCATTCACTTAACATAACGTAGTGTAAAATTTGTGTGTGTGTGTATATATGTGTGTGTGTGCATGTGTGTGTGTGGAGAGAACTAAGATTTTCATACTAAAATTTTATTTTTTTAGTGAAAAATTATATTTTTTATTATTTTTCAAGATGGCCAGGTAATATTTCAATTTCATTTTACTATAAAGATTTTTTCCAACTATTTAAAAAAAATGAAAAGCTAAGAGTACCCTTTTGAAGAGGGCTCTTAAATGAAGATAGTGGTATTTTTTGAAATTTTTTCATTGTGTATATTTTATGATATTGGATTTTTATTCAATTTCTTTAAAATTGTTCAAAAAAATTTCGAGCATTATGTTCAAAAGAAATTAGATAAAAAATATCATTTGAATTCAAAAATGTCAAATTCATATGCCATTGGATAGAGAGTTCCTTGCCAAATCCAACATGATCAACTCCACCACTTAAAGGCAAATTCAATTTGGAGTCCACTGAAGTACAAAATAGTATTGTTGAAAAAACTACATAAAATGAATTAAAACTTTTTTTTAGGCCTTCACAAAATGGTGTTGCTGAAAATATTGCATTAGATGAGTTAAACTTTTTTTTAAGCCCCCCATAGCTAGATCAAGCAATTAAAATGCTCAATCGAGTGTTTTCAATTTAAACTTCAAATAGATTGATCCTATGGTGGTTAAAAAATCTAAACTTCAAATAGATTGATCATATCGTGGTTAAATAGAGGCCCAATCAAGCTATAGGCTTATGGATCTAGCTATAATAATTATCTTAAAAGAAAGCCTTTAAATACTTATATATAAGCAAATTAGAAAATTTATATATTCCACAAAAATAACTTTTATTAATATTCAAATATATTCTAAACTGTAATTTTCTTTAATCATAAGGCCAAATTTTATTTTCTATTACTAGGGAAACAATTATAATAATATATAAATAACTTTCTATAAAAGGTTTTAATTGTGGTTTTCCAATTTTGAAATTTTTAAGAATAGTATTCTTAAAAATAGTATTTTGTTTATTCTTTTGATTTTAAATCTAACATATTTTTGTACTTAAACTATTTTATCATTTTTTTCGTGGATTTCATAAATAACTCAATTATAGTAAAAAAAAACAAAAATAAACTAATTTTATATTATTAATTTAAAAAATCTTGATACTCTCATTTAATCTAGATTATGAAATCAAGTTAATCAATGATATTGTAAATTATGATTTCCTTATATTTTTATTATTTTAAAATATATACTAATAGTGAGGAGAAATGTCTACAATACTTTGCACTAACATAACTTATGACTATAAACTACGGTTAGTTTACTCCTATTGGATATCACTACATTGTATATGTGGTGTGATTATATAGGTAATGATATGACGAGGGAATCATGTTTATAAAAAAAAAAAAAAACTTGAAATCTTAATTAATAAAAAAAAATCTCGAGATAATCTTCAAGGTAATAAAAAAATTATGATCAAATATAAATTGGGACCTAGTGGAAGCTTGGAACTGGGTTACACATTTTGGTGAGAGAGGGTGTGAATATTTTTTCAAATTTATACACCAAAATGCTAAAAATGCAAAGAGAAACTAATCCACACCATTGTTAATTATCTATCGAAATGTAATTAGTAAATTTTTTTTAATTATTTAATACTTAAAATTTTAAAATTTGCATATCATTACTGATATTTATATAAATTTTAAAATTTCCATCTCTAATGTTGCATGTATCTTTAGGGCTCGATAGAGCTTCTAATCTGGGTTATACATGAGCTCCATCAAGCGTTAGTTTTAATGCTCGACACACCCTCTCTCTCACCGTAACCTCCAAGCTTTCACACCACTACATTAAGGGATTATTCTAGACCTCTACCAACTTATATTTGATCATAGTTTTATTTATTACTTTGAAGATTACATCTTATCAAGTTTGTTTGTTTTTTTTCTAGTTTTCTAGGTAATATGAATCATGAGATGATTAGCACATCTAATATGTGGCTTGAGTAGCCATGACCCAAGGTATATAAGCCATCAAAATCACTTGGGAATGGTCCTCAGCATAAATAGATTTTTCCCACTAAACAACCCTTTCACCACAAAATGCCTTCATAAAACACCATGTCCTTATATGCTTTACACCCCATATGCATCTTTCTCTTATCTTCTTATTCATCTTATTACTTCCTCATAGTAAAATTTATTTAATGTCTTAAAATTATTAATATTTTTTTTTTATGACATCATAATTAATAATGAGATTAATCTTTCCTACCTAAAACAATTGAAAAGGATATAGGAAATACTTCCACAAATCTAATCATATAACTTACATCACAACTTTTGGATATATACATATAAGTAAAGGTAACAAACACTCCATGTGCTTCACTATTTCCAATTTAATTTTAATTTTTTTTTGAATGCTGCATTCCAAAACCACTCTAGTTGGAATGTTATTGACAAAATACAATTTAGTACATTATAATTTTTCAAAATATTATAGTGACTTCAAAATATTGGTTTCAAAATATTTAATTAATTATTATAGTGGTTTATTTTTTTTTGTTAAATTATGTGATCTTTGAGATGATTGTATGCTTAATTTTTTTGATAAATTATAATTTAGGGACATCTAAATTATTGAAATTCATTGGAGATTGCACTAAGTCTCGTCACACCAATAC
>APFE030841036.1:286851-315935 GCA_000404065.3 Pinus taeda | reverse complement strand
TTCTCCAAGTGGAAACAAAAACTATCAGAGAGAAGACACTAATCAAGATCCCAAAAGATGACTCACCTCTCTATAATCATCTATATATGGATCCCTCTTCATAGAGATCCAGAGGCTCGAATTTTGTAACTTATAGAGAAGTGTTGTTGGTATTCTGGTGTACATTCACAGTGTTGGGTGATTTTTCTCTTCTTGAGGTGAAGAAGGGCTTCTTAGCTGGAGGATGATGCTGGGTCAGACTCATGGTTGTAATCCTCTTGCTACTTTTATCTAAATAAAGCTATTCTTGTTTCCTTCCATATCCTGGTGTATTCGTTTATATGTGCTTGTATATGGTTAATGTACATCTGATCCTACATTATTTGTGAATTTAGATCCTTGTTTCTGGCATAGTAGTATGTTGCTGTGATTCTACACGTCCTTTTTGAAGCTGAACATACAAAGAGCGAGCAGCAAAACTCTATCAAGAAGGAGAGGGAATCGAGTACAAGACTCAGGTTGCCCCTCTTGGTTCTCCTCTCATCTATTTTCATAAAAGGAATCAACAGCAGAATTTGATTGCTTGTTTCTAAGATAGCCACACATCTTAGTGGGAATAGCAGCATCCGTGTGGACACTATTCCTGTATAACAGTAGTATTTGGAACAACAAAGAAAGTCATCTAATACTAGAGAAATAGGGCAAATAATTGTGGTGTTGATATTACAGATGTTAAATGTATTGACTCAGGGATTTGATGTGAGAACATAAATTATGGACACTAATAGAGGCAATCTTCAAACAAAAAGATACATCTATATTGGAGTTTGAAGTAAGAGCAGTTGGCAGCATATAACAAACTGAAGATGCAAATCAATAGAATGATTTTAAAAGACAGTCATAGATTGGATATCTAAATATGCTAGGGAAATAACTTGCTGAGATATGTACAAGAACACAAGGAAAATATGGGTCATAGAAAGGAGAATATGGTGCAGTCAAATATAACTTATGTGAAGACTGGTCACTGAGAAAATATAGCAATAGTAAGGCACAACCTCTCACCATTTCATCCAAATGCAGTGATGTTGAATATTGGATGGTAGTGACACAAGGAGAAGCATATAGACACAAAGGAACTCGAATCTGAAGAAAGATAAAAAGAAAGAAAATTTCAGTGGTAATTTCTCTTGATTCGGACTAGGAAGGTCTCTCAATCCTGCTTATGGAGACAACAATATGGATTGAAGCATAAAATCCTGGACTTGGACACTTGGTGTATGGCTATTTGCAATCTGATTATAAGCATTGAAGTAGAGCATATTTAAGCATTGTTGAAGCCATGATAAAGTAGTTCTGAGACATGAAGAGGGAATAATGTGCTAATTGATGATAAAGCATCAATCCTTCTATCTTGAGTAAAATGAAGAGCACTATGACAGGGGGGAGTCACAGGCCCATTAAAATCTACCATTCATGAAGAACATAAGTAGTTTGATAGGGGGGGGGACTCAGAGCACTCATTTGCCATTGATGTCAAAGGGGCAGAGAAGAAGAATATTTCCATCAATAACAAAGGGGGAGATTGTTGACCTAGGTTTTCATTGATGTCAATATGGCAATATTATAGATACTAGATGATGATATGGAGCCAAGGGGAAGCAGAACAGATCCATGAAGAGACAGGAGCAAGGCCATCAAGGTAGCTAAGCCATAAGCTAGAGGAGTTAACAAAGGAGGCATATTAGAGTAAGGAGGCATATAAGAGCAAGAGAGGCATATCGGAAAAGGTAGAAGCCATCAAGGTATGAAGGTATAAGAGGAGGTCTTTGAAAGACATTGCCAAGCTAAAGGAGCCAGATTGGAGTAAGAGGAGCCATATCGGAGGAGCATTGCATGTAATACATGCCCAAGAAGAACCAAGAGGAGCTACAGGAGGAGCCATATATATATATATATATTTTAATATATATATAATCTATATATATGCCAAACAGCCGCTATCAAGGAGCTATTGGAGAAGAAAAGCGCAAATAACAGACACTAATCGGAGGCAAAAAACCCAGATACTATCTATCTATATTATATATATTAATATATAATATTATATCTTAAATATTATATATATATATATGCATTTAACACTATCAACGACAAAACTCATATATATAGGGCTATATACACTATCGACAGCATAAAACCATACATATATGCAATACACTATTGGAGCGGAAAGGCAGAGTCTATATATGTGTGTGTGAAATACACTATCGGAGTGGGCATAAATATCGGTGATAGTGTAAATTGGGGGTTCGGCTATGTGTCATATATGTATGCCAAAGAAGAACAGAGCAAACAGAGGATCAAACAGAGCAAACGGAGCAAATAGAGCCAAAACAGAGCTATCGAGAGCTATTGGAGAAGCAAAGAGCATAACGGAGCTATCTGAGGCAAAAACCCATATAGATAGGGCTATATACACTATCGACAACATAAAACCATACATATATGTAATACACTATTGGAGCGGAAAGGTAGAATTTATATATATGTGCGCGAAATACACTATCAAAGCAGGCATAAATATCGGTAACAGTGGAAATCGACGGTTTGACTATGTGCCATCACCCCAAACCCCCGATTGCGATACATATATACAGACCCAACGACATATATGTCTGGGTATATAAACAGGTGAAGTCCTGGTAATATTTCATATATATTGTTATGTATATATATATCTATGTATCTATATAATTACTATAGTTACCTCTTACTTTTAATATGTACTATTATGTAATACTATATATTATATATATATCTATTATATACTAACTCATATATATATATACTCATCATATATAATATATATCTACCTACTATATATATATAGATATATATATATACACATATATATATATATACATTGTGCTCTGGTTTAATGTATATTGAATTCGCCCATCGCATAAAGCCCAAAGGGCTATCCTCCTCAAAACACCGATTGTGATTGCAAGATCGGACCCGATGCAACATTGCAATTTGGCTTAATGTCATATTGCGTCCATCGGCCATCAACCATTGGCGACTACTGATTGTGATTACAAGGCAGACCCGAAGCAGTTATAGATGCGAGAGTAATATTTTTGAAGTCCACCCTAAACGCTTCACTCGTGGTTTTTCTCATATTTTCTGTGTATTTAAATGTTGGCCTTGCGCGCGGTGTGAAGGCAAAAATTCACATGATAATGGTCCTGAGGTGGAACGATGCCAGTGGCGATTACGATGGTAATGTGATGTGTGGGCTCTCCCTGATGGTACAGTCTCTCCAAATGAAAGCCTCCGTAAGCACTGAAGTCCTGTGTATGAATGTTATTGAAAAAAGGGATCTCTCTGATATCTTTTAATAGGCAACGTTTCTCTGTAATACGACCTCTCTTCCTCCTGAACGTGTCTTGTGAATATTCGAACGCTCGAATAGACAGAGGAAACCGAAAGTCGGGAAGCCGAAGAAGCTAGTGAGCACAGAGGAAATGACAGTGACCAAGGAGGAAGCTGATAGGATAAGCGAGCATTGAGGAAGCCTAAGAGCCAATGAAAAGAGGAAACCGATAGATAGAGGCATGAGGAATGCATAAAAACAGGAAAAACAGAGAACAATGTGTGTTGAACGTTGATGAAAGAAGCTAGAGGATCCAACAGAACAGAGTGAGGGTCCAACAGAACAGAAAGGGGGTCTAGCAGAACAGAAAGATGGCCGAAAGACCAACAAGACTATAGAAAATTGAAGGGGAGAAGTAGCCAGGAGAGAAGCAGTCATGCTGAAGCATTCACTGTGACATTCAAATAGATGCTTGAACAGAAAGTTGTTCTTTATGCAAAGTTTAGTGCAGCTAACAATAGAATGAATAAAGCTGTGTGAAGACATTATCAGAGGTCATGAAGTCTATTGGAGACTCTGTGTGGGGTAGTATGAGGAGTTGTAAAGACTCCTTCATAAGAAGATTGGTTGTCATTGACGCTGTAGCATGGAGACTACAGTGAAGCCATAAACAGACAAAACTTAGTAATGAAGAGTCCTGTGAGCATAAAATTACGATCAAATGTGCCTTGACAAGATTGGGTCAGAAGCCTTGGGGCTGGTGCCTCAGAAGTAAGTAGGATTGGAGTCCTTGGGGCTAGTGCCTCAGAAGTAAGAAGGATAGGAGTCCTTGGGGTTGATGCCTTAGAAGTAAGAGGGATTGGAGTCCTTGGATTGGTACCTTAGAAGTAAGAAAGATAGGTGTCCTTGGGATTGGTATCTCAGGAACTGGAAGGATTGAAGTGCTTGAGAGTTGGTGCTCCTAAGTCCAAGATTGGTGCCTTGGCGAAATAGAGTTGGAGCCTCACAAAAGTCCAAGTTGGTGCTTGGGAACTAATTGCAACCATCTATATATTGCATCTATTTTATTGCAAAGATTATATTAATAAAAGCATTTATTCTTGTTGTTCATCTTATGTTCTGAATATATATGTTTTAGTTGGTAAAACAATAGTCAGAAAAAGGAATACTGATTCACCCCCCCTCTCAACATTTCCAATAGTGTACAGCTGGTGCATGCAATCATAGATTGACCTAAGGCTATTGCACAATGCCTTGGTGTGGAAATCCTAAAAAATAGGGTCAATTTCCCAAGGGAATAACGCAAGGAAATAAGAGCTTAGGAAGGCTTGAAATTGGCTAAGTGTTGGGCCAGGGTCAGTTAGTCGGGCAAAGGGATAGACTATACACTTGTAGGGTGTGCTCAAGCTTGATAAAGCATTGTATTTCTTCTTTATTCTCTAATTAATGCAATATAGATAGTAAGGGGTTTCGAGTAGTTTCTTTCCCCTAGATAAATCTTTGTGCATGTGTGATTTTTCCTTTTGCATGTCAATGATTCTTGCTTTTGATGGTGAATTAAATTTCACGAATGAGTAGAGTAACTTCAAGTCTTGTGATTTAGTAAATTTCATGAACAATATTGAATATACACATTAATTTATACAAAAATAGAGGCCAGTTTCCTTAGGATTTGCACAAGGAAATAAGAGCTTAGGTGGCGGAAGAAATTGAATAATTCTGGGTTAGAGATTCTCATTGAACATAGAGAACAATTATTCTTTTGCTGGTTGAGCTCAGAGTTGGAGCTAGCAATTATAATAGATTATATATTCATTTGATTAATGCAAGCAGGCTTAAGGGGTTTTTTCCAGTTGGCTTCCCCTAGATGCATCTGTGTACTTGTGTATGTGATTGATGCATGTTTTTAAATGTTGTTCTAAATTGTGAATTAATTTCCATAGATCAGTGGAGTAGAATCGCGTCTCTTGATTTAGATTAAATTTCTTGAGCAATTGCAATTCTATCACCATATTTCTAAAAAGTAGACAAGTGTTAGTGTAAGGCACCCTATGTAGAACAATTTTAAAGATCTCTTGAATCTTTTGAGGCTAGTGAGGCTTATCATTTTATGTTTGAACTCTTTTCGATCATTTTCTAGTTGATTAACCAGTATTATCATTGCAACTAAGAAGCATAAAAAATCAATGTATCAAGGACACGTTCAAGATAAAATGGACAAAAATATTCTCTAAATTATTTTGTTATACACTATAGAGTAGCACTAAAAGAGGTTAAAATATCCACTCTACATGATCTCCAAGAACTAGCATAATTATTTGTTCATTACTATAAAGGAGATGTACTCAAAGATTTGCTCGGAATTTTTAATTTTTCCATTAAGTTGAATCTAACTTACAAACAAAGAGAACCACTAGGAAAGCTACAACACTTTCTAGGAATTGAATGAATAGAGATATAATGTATGCATTAGTTTGCATACATCCTTCACTTGAAGAAGAGAATCCTTTAAGATGGTTGGAGCCACATGTGATTAATATTGGGATTACACTTACCAATATTATTGGAGATCCAAATGATGGAGTGAAAACAAAGTTTCTCCTTAATGTTTGGTCCCTTTAAGAGACAAATAAGAAGAAACTATTAGTTTTCAATTATTACCTACCCCCTCTAAGTCTTTTAGAAAATATGCTAATGGAACAGAGAAGATAGAGAAAAGGTTCTCAAATTATTAAGATCATAGATGGTAACACTTATTTATAACCTTATGGAAAGTATTTGACTTATGTTATCTTGTAAACAAACTCACTCTTGAAAACCTTGGATGTCATCTAAATTGTATTGAGTACACAATAAAATTGGGTTACAAGGATCTAATTTCAAATATGTTTCTACCTTCCTACTCTAGGATATGAAGTTACATACGAAAAAATGATGATTTTCTAAAGGTGAACACTTTTAATTAGACCATGGTTCATGTGTGATTATTACAATAGATAAAATCACAAAAATGCAGTAACCAAGGGCCCTTCAATTGTGTCTTGTGCAAAAATGCATAAGAAAATCAAAGACACCTCCTCTTAGATTGTGATTTCATCATTCAAGTTTGGAACTATACTTTTAAAGAGATTGTATGATATTGGAAATGCCTTCAATGTGGGGTGGAGATCTTCACTTCATGGCATAAAAATACAAAGAAAATTTTGTTAACAAACCAGTTCTAAATTTGGCTTAACAAGTCATACCTAAATTCATATGTTGGCATGTTTGGTTGGCTAGAAATATAATTATATTCTAGAAATAAAACACAATTTCTAGAACAGTAATAGCTAAAGCTCAGGGGATATTGTTTAAAACAACAAAGGCTAATGGGACATAAAAGAATGATTTTGGTAGTTATTTCTTGAATCGCTATTAAGGTTTCACAAACGGGCCCAACCTCTCTCACTTATTAAATAGACGAGTTAAGTACAAAACAAAAATGATTAGAGTAATAATATTTGGGAAACATTATGATTTGTGCATCCACTCTTGAGTCAAATAGTCCCTATAAAATGGAGTGAAAAGAAATTATGTTTCCCACCACCCTTCCTCATGCATATGAAGAGGCATAATATCCAAATGCTAGAGCCAAAGGAAAATAGCTACATCAAAGACCTATTTCTAGGAGAGATGGAATGTCCAAAAATTATCCTCAATAAGCTTAGATCAATTGAGATGTGGCAAATTTGAATGGCTAAGGACACATTTTACAAAAGCGCCTTGGATGGAAATCCATAACTAGCCATTGTGGGAGGGATTGTGGTTAATACCAGTGGGAAAATAGAAACTAGATATGAGTGGGGTCTAGGGAAGCATTAAAAAATAAAGAAAAGGTTAGAACCCTCTTATACCAAGGGCTCATAATTATCAACCCAAGGCGAATCAATACCCTAATCATCATACGATATTATTCTTTGATTATAAGGAATATGCAAATAAAAATCGAGTCAGACAGATGATAATCACACAAGAATGAAAGAAGATATAAAAGGGTTTGAATCCATTGGTTTCTACCATGTGCTAAGGAGACTAAACTAGAAGGAAAATATCTTGGAAAATGAAAAATATCATTGAAATCCAAAAAATTAGTAACAAATGGAAGGAACCTCATTATCCTTATCCCATAGCCTATTGATTATGAATTGTTCAATGTGTAATTTGTCACACAAAGAATTGAGGCTGCAACTCATTTGTCAATCCAAGAGGAGTCATGTGAGTTTGTGGAAAGGAAGAACATCAATACTCTTGTACACAAAGTGATATGAAAGTAAAATGCTAGAGGAGAATGGTGGAAATATGCCCCTTATCTTCAAATGACGTATGTAGATGAAATTGACCAATTGAATTGGTTTTTGAATAATTTTAGAGTCTGTATATATCAAATTATTGGATGGTATCTGGAAGGAAGTATTCCTGATCCTTGACCTTCCTTCACTAGGTACTGGTGTTAAAATATGACAACTAATTAAATGAAAATTTACAAACACAAAATTTACTTAGGTAAATATTTGGTGGT
This sequence comes from Pinus taeda, assembly GCA_000404065.3. Taxonomy (NCBI): domain Eukaryota; kingdom Viridiplantae; phylum Streptophyta; class Pinopsida; order Pinales; family Pinaceae; genus Pinus; species Pinus taeda. The sequence goes on along the minus strand of APFE030841036.1, from coordinate 308,019 downwards.
TTGTTTAATGGTGTTGGTTTCCAAAAATGATAAGTAGGTTATATAATGAATGTAATGGTGTCAAGGTAGTTATATCAAGGAAACCTGAGAGATTGGGGGTCATTGTAAGCCTAATCGTAATTATTCATATTATGTAATAAAATATGTTACCCATGTGGATGTTTCCCTATTACATTGTCAAGCTTTTACCACATAAAAACTCATGTGTTATTCTCATTTGTCATTATTTCTCTGTTAGTTATATTTATTGTTTGGGATTTTAATACCAACAAGTGGTATCAAAACAATAGTAAAAGGAAGAGGAGGAGTGGAAAAGAAAACCATAGCCACAAGTTTGCAGACTTGATATTTGATAACAAGGAGTCTACATTTTGTCTAGATCCCAGGTTGATTTATGCACAAAGGAGAAAGGTTGTGCGAGAAGTGTGTAAACCCTAACTATCACTGCGTAAAGGAAGTTTTCGAGTAAATATTTTCTACATAGTGAGCAATAGTGCAAAGGTGAAAGGGACGAGTTAGAGCCTCTCATCTAGAAGAAGATTTTCCTATCCATTACATATAGAAAAAGAGGAGCCAAAGACGCATGGAGGATCCTGCAAACTTGAAGAGGATTTGCAGTTCACACAAGAGGTTGAGACATAACCACCTTTAAATAAGGGGAGCCACAATTCACATAGGAGGTTAATTTTCACTTGCCATTAGTGAAGATGAACCATAGTTCACACAGGATGTTGAGTCACAAATCCCATTAAAGAAGAAGAGCCACCATCATTTTCAAAAGGTGGTAGATCCTATGCATGGAAGATTTAGATTTGATCCATATTTATTGTGCACATAGATAGAAGCTAAATTGATCCAGGGAGGTCAAAGTCAGAGCCTCTATGGCAGAGGAAAAATTGGTTTTGTGTGTGTGTGTGTGTGTGTGTGTGTGTGTGTGTGTGTGTGCATGTGTGTGTGCATGTGTGTGTGTTTGTGTGCTTAGTGGTTGTGTGTTGTGTGTGTGTGTGTGTGTGTGTGTGTGTGTGTGTTTGTGTGTTGGGGGGGTCATTTTTAAACTAGAAAGATATAGTATATATTTTTATTTTGGTGGATAATTGCAATTTTTTGTAGGCTAAGTATGGTAAAGGTCATAGGTATTGATATTCTTGGTGAAAATATATTAATCCCATAATTCCAAGTTTACATAATTACAAAAAAAAAATCAAGGGAAATTCTATGTGTAGAGAATAATAGTGAAGGTGACAAATACCAAATTCAAGATGGAGAAATTTAATGGTGAAATAAATCTTGATTATTGAAGCTAAAAATATGAGATTCATCAGTACATCAAGGGTTACTGATAAGGTGTTAGATGGAAAGAGGAAGACACCTGCAAATATGACCAATGGAGAGTGGGACTACTTGGATGTCAGAGCCCTTAGCACAATTTAGTTATGTCATACAAATGATGTCTTGTTTAATACTATCATAGAAGTGACAACAATAGGCTTATGGAGAAAGTTGCAAGATGGAATGAGATCTACCTGAATAGGTAGTAATGTTGAAGAGTATGACTAGTGGCTGTCTCCATAATTGTATTTGAGTCATCATGTAATGTATTTATCAAAATTAAAGAAAAATAAATTTTATTATTAAATAAATTTACTTATTAAAGCATGGGTTTCATGCTTGGGTAAATTGATTTTAGGTCAAATTTTCCATTGAAGGCTTCTAGGGTGTATGTCAAGTGTCTTTGTCTGTGTCATACTGTAAAAGACCCTTCTTGGGATTTATTTGTCAAGAAAGAAATTTATTTTAATGTAAAATAGGTCAATTATGCCTCCTCCACCAATTCAACCTAAAACTAAACAAGTTGACCTAAACTGAGGGGAAGAAACACCTATATAAAGGAAACAATTCGACCTCATTTGAGACGTCAACTCAACAAGTTTGATCTGTAGTTGTAAGAAGCTGGAAAAGTGCAAAATTCTAAGGAAGAAAAGTAAAACTCTAAGGGAAAAGAAGAAGGTCTCTCTCAAGGTCTATAAGTCTAAATTTCTCTCTCCTATCCCACAAGTGCGAAGTTCTGGAGTGTTGCAAGGGGCTGAAATTTTGCAAAAGTTGGGAGGATGAAAATCTGAAGTTGGGCCGAAGTTCTGGTGAAGTTGGGGCCAAATTTTGTAGGTTGATAATGGGCTAAAGCTATTAAAGGTCACTATATATTATTGGATGGGTGACTTAGTGGAGGAGGATGGTCTTAGGTATAAGGTCTTCGTCTGTCTCGGTTTGAATTTACTGAAGGAGGAGTTCTAAATGGATTTTCCCCTATAAAGGGAATTTATCCTTGGCTGAGTGCCTGTTTTTGGTGTCCCCGATCTTCATGTTTTTTCTTTGATGATTGCTTGATGAGAAGAACATAAAGGAAGAGCATAAAAATTTAATAAGAACATAATAACATCACAAGGAATTATCAATATAAGAAATCTTTCTACCTTTACGATTTTCTAACATGGTATTAGAGCTAAGGTGAAGAAGAAGTAAAAAGGCACGTCGAAGATATATTAAGGAAAAGGAGATCAAAGGAAGGTCATTAAGAAAAAAGGATCATATAAAGAGATAAGCCTACTATCTACAAGAATTATGTCAAACTCAATGAAGGGAGAAAACAAACTAGAAGGTGCCTCCAACTATAGGGCCTAGAAAAAGAGGATAGATCTCATCCTCAAAAAGAACAAAGTTTTAGATATTGTTCAAGGAAAAATCAAGAAGCCTACAGAAGAAAAAAATGAAGCAAAGAAAGAAAAGTTTAGAGAAACTAAAATATTAGCTATGAACCTAATAGTGGATGGAGTTAAGGACAACCTAATTCCATACGTATGAAACATAAATTTTATTGAAGAAATGTATGAGGCTCTCTCCAAATTATTTACCATCAAGAACATTGGCCAAATAGAAAGCCTCAAGAATGAATTAAGGATTATTAAAATGACAAAAGATGATATTGTGTCATCCTACTTTATAAGGATATCTAGAATCAGAGATGAACTCCAAGCAATAAATGAAGTTGTAGAAAATCTATGATAGGTTAACCTGATAATGCAATATAAATAGAAGCAGAATACTATAACCTACTTCTACTATAAATTTGCAGAAGCTTAAATATCGAGCTGAATAATATAACCAGAAGAAGAAGAATCAATGGCACAATACACATGAAAATACTTTGGGGAAAGCCTGAGCTAAAAACCCCACACTATTGTATTATCATACATGGTGGAAATACATAGGAATTATACAAAGCCTTAGCTCTCACAGCTAGCCAGCTCTCAGTACAATCCTCACAGATGCTCATAGGCAATCTTGGCTTCTCTCTAGCCTTCCTCTCTGCCCGCCAAGCTCCTATTTCCTTGCGTTGTTCCTTGTGGATGATTCTCCTGTTACCAAGTGGATGATCTCCTCCAAAACTGCACAATCCTCAAGGATTAAATCCTTGAATGCATGCATGAGTTTTCTCCATGAGAAAACACGTGAAACTAATAGTACATTGTCCTTGAAAATTAATCTCAATTGGGTATTTCTCAGAATAGACATGCATGAGTTTTTGATGAGGGTATCTTTAGTTAACTGGGGTAGCACTAGTTGAGTGCATTAATGCATCAACTGACTTTTAACTCACTATTAGTTCCTCAAATAGTTTGGAACTAATTTAACCGAACTTAACTCAGTAAAATGAGTTAACTAATTACAACTCAAATATAACTCAATCTTATCTCCTTAATTTAAAGGATAACTCTTGCATGACTTCAGAAAGACTTCTAACTTGAATTTCTCCAACTAATTAATTCAAAATAAATTAATTAATTATTTCCAAGTAGCTGTTAAGATCAAATTCGATTTTAATTCACAATCTAATTCGAGGATAAATTAAATTGGAATATTCTTGTTGCCATATTTCAACACTCCCTCTCAACAAGAAAGGGATTGTCTGCCACCCCGATCCTGTCTCTATGGAACTCGAATTTACACTTTGACAATGCCTTTGTCAAAATGTCAGCATCTTGCTCCTCTATCGAAATATACTGCAACGACATGATCCTCTCGACCCGTGAAAGGCCATGGGCAACAAATTTTGCCTTATGCTTCTCCACACTACCTCAGCAGCTTGCTTTACCTTGTAAAGCCAACGAGAACTCACAACTGACTTGTTCTCCGGTCTCAGAACCACGTCCTAAACACTTACGAACTATGGAGTCGTACTCCTCCACCATAGCATCAACCCAAATCGGCTGCTGCACTGCTTCCTCAAAGGAAGATGGCTCAGTCTCAACACATTCCCCAACAAGGGCCATGTATCTAGTGTACCTCTCAGGTGACCTCCTTTGTCTGCATTGAGAAGATTGTGCTCCCACATTCTCTCTCGCATCCTCCAACAATTTGTCAGTTTCTCTTGTGCGCTTCTGTCCATCTTTGGAAGACTCTGCTTGAGTGGATGTCTCCACTCCTGGAACCTCTACATGCGGCTACTCCACATCAGTCTAAGGCTCCTCCTCCTTAGGAATCAACAGTTCCTCCACAACCTGTAGTTGGAGCTCCCTCTCAAGGGAACCTTGCATGGCCTTCTGCTCATCAAACTTGAGATATATGCGAACCATTGTCCTTCGATTGGTAGGCAAGTACACCTGATAGTTGTGAGGTGTATCAGTGTACCCCACAAATATCTCCAACTCTGCTGTCAGCTCAAGCTTCTTCCATGCATCCTTTGTCACATGGCAATATACCGATGAGTCAAAGATCCTAAAGTGACCCACATTTGGTCTCTTACCAGAGAAATCTTCCTCTGGTGTCTTCATCCCAAGTATGCGATGTAGGCTTCTATTCTGCAAATAGACCATTGTGTTGCATGCCTCAGCCACAATTGAAGTGGTAGGCCTTGGTCATGCAACATTTCCTGTGCTGCCCCTACAATAGTTTTGTTCTTCCTCTTGGCCACCCCATTCTACTATGGGTTATGAGGTGTCGTCAAATCTCATTTAATTCCTTCTGTTGCACAAAATTCCTTAAAATCTTGAGAGACATATTCTCCACCGTTGTCACTTCTCAAGGCCTTGATCTTCTTCCCTTACTCTTTCTTGACCAAAGCTTTGAACTCACAAAACTTTGTGAAGGTTTGGTCCTTATTCTGCATGAAATAAATCCAGCATTTACAAGAATAGTAATCAATGAAAAATCACATAATACCTTTTCTTCACTATGGATGCCGTCAAGAATGGTCCACACAAATTAGTATGAACTTGCTCTAAGATAGCCTCTACTCGACTATCTCAATCATGAAAGGAATACTTGGTGTACTTTCCCAAGGTAAAACCTTTGCATGTGTCAACTTGCTCAAGTTTAGCTTTGGGAAGTCCTATAGATATCTGCTGCATTATCTTCAAAGCCCCATGATGCAAATGGCCCAACCGCTTGTGCCACAACTCGCCAAGGTCTTGGCTTTGCAACAATTATGCTTTCGTACTCAATGTTGCACAATCATCTACCTCTAGTTTATAGAGATTCTTCACCCAAATCCCTATCCTCTTGGTCTGACCCGTGTCTATGTGTCTTAGGAATGCCTTTCCTTTACTGAAGACATCGTCGTAGCCTTTGTCCTCCAACATCGCGACCGATACCAAGTTCTTCTTCAGTCCAGGCACATACATCACATTTGTCAAGGTGAGAGGAGCTCCATGCTCCCTTTGAAAAGCAATTGTGCTCACTCCTGGAACACTATACCTTCCGTCGTCACCCATCTCTATGTGCATCTTGAGGTCTTTCTCCTCCAAGGCAATGAATAAATTTTTATCATCGGTCATGTGGAATGAGGCTCCATTGTCAAGATACCAGGCACAAGCCATCATCGATGACACCATGCATGCGATGAGGGTAAATTCCATTTCGAACTAAGAGGCTAATGCCTCACCTTCCGATCCTTCCAAGGATCCCTTCTTGGACTTCTTCGATGGGAAATTAGTCACATAATGTCCCATCTTATGACAATTAAAGCATCTTAATTTAGACGTGTCACCCTTCTTCCCTCCATGAGAAGAATTCGATTTGAAATGGGAAGCCTTCCCCTTCCCTTTCCTTGCCTTACTTGCTAAGGCCAGATATTCTTCATCATCATTCTTGGATGAAGAACCATCTCGTGTGCTCCTCCTGATCTCCTCCTGCATAATATCTGACCACAGTCGTTCCCAATCTGGTAGTTTCTCCCTTCCATTCACCGAGTCTTGGTAGCTATTCCAACACTTTGGAAGGCCAAGGAGAGCAAGGCTCACCATATCAATATCGGCAGTAGCTATTCCCACACTCCCGAGCTCATCTCTGCAGGTGGTGATCTTGTTCACATATGTGGAAATAGTATTGCCCTTCTCCATCTTGATTCCTCGAAGCTTATCCTTCAGCGCCAATTTCCTCTGGTCGCTACTGTTCTGGCAGAGGTCCTTCAATGTCTTCCACATTGAAAATGGAGTATCTTTCCCATGGAGACTCAAGACAATATAGTCTCAAACTCCCTCAAGGATGATTCATCTCACCTTCGCCACACACTTCTTCCACTCAACCAAATCTTGTGCATTAGTTGAAGCTAGCTTTTGGATTTCTTGATCAATGAATTCCTTCAAGCCATTGTCTTCTAATACAACCTCCATTCTATCTTTCCATGCTATGTAATTCGAGCTACCTTCCAAGGCATACTCGAGTCTCAAGCCATAGAACACCATTGGACAACCTTGAAGTATGATATGAATTTGATTTGCACTTGCAACCCCGAACTTCAAACTTCGAATTCTTTTCTCAATATACTGTTCACAACTTTGATACCATGTTGAAAATTTATACAAATCCAGCTCTGATACCATGTAGAAAATCTGTGATAGGTTAACCCAATAATGCAATATAAATCAAAGCAGAATACTATAACCTACTTCTACTATCAATTTGCGGAAGCTTAAAGACCGAGTTGAGTAATATAACCAGAAGAAGAAGAATCAATGGCACAATACACATGAAAATACTTTGGGGAAAACCTCAGCTAAAAGCCCCACACTATTGTATTATCATACATGGTGGAAATACATAGGAATTATACAAAGCCTTAGCTCTCAAAGTTAGCCAGCTCTCAGTACAATAGTCACAGATGCTCACAGGAAATCTTGGCTTTGTCTCCAGCCTTCCTCTCTACCCTCCAAGCTCCTATTTCCTTGCGTTGTTGCTTGTGGATGATTCTCCTATTACCAAGTGGATGATCTCCTCCAAAACTGCGCAATCCTCAAGGATTAAATCCTTAACTGCATGCATGAGTTTTATCCATGAGAAAACACATGAAACTGATAGTACACTGTCCTTGAAATTTAATCTCAATCGTGTCTTTCTTAGAATAAACATGCATGAGTTTTTGATGAGAGAATCTTCAGTTAACTGGAGTAGCGCTAGTTGAGTGAATTAATGCATCAACTGACTGTTAACTCGCTATTAGTTCCTCAAACAGTTTGGAACTAATTTAACTGGACTTAACTTAGTAAACTGAGTTAACTAATTACAACTCAAATATAACTCAATCTTATCTCCTTAATTTAAAGGATAACTCTTGCATGACTTCTAACTTGAATTTATCCATCTAATTAATTTAAAATAAATAAATTAATTATTTCTAAGTAGATGATAAGACTAATTTCGATTTTAATTCAAAATTTAATTCAAGGACAAATTAAATTGGAATATTCTTGTTGCCATATTTCAATAGAAGTTGTCCCAGAAAAACAGCTCATAATTACTGCTCTTCTAGGACTACCAAAATCTTGGAGTGCCTTTGCACAAGGACTTAATAGTTGGAAGGATACCCCAACAGTTGAACAAATTTGGAATGCATGTAATCAAGAAGAAGCTTGAATATCATTAGTAATTAACAATAAGAATGATGAAGAAGAAAATACCTCTAATGCCTATTATGCTCATCATAAGAAGAAGGGAACCTTCAAGAAGTTCAAAGGACCAAAGAAGAAAGTTGACTTATCCAAGATTAAATGTTATAATTGTCACAATGTCTGGAGAATCCAAAGAATAAGAAGAGAGATAGAGATCAAACAAATGTTACCGATAAAGCTCCACCCAAGAGGAAAAAGACTGAAGAATTGAAACTCAAGGACTTATACTACTAAGTCCTCTCTGTCACATATATCTCTTAGTCTTCTATTTTTAAGTTTTGAATTTCTTTCCTTTATGTTTTAATTTCTGGATTTTGTAGGACTAACATACATTATTAGAACATTTTTTTGAATTATTTTGATAAGTTATCAATATCCCTTGAGATTGTATTAAGAGGGAGCCTCCGCCATTTTACCGAAAGATAAGTATTTTGTTCTTTGTTTCATATTTTCATGTTTGGTTTCCTCCTCAAATTAAGATGTGTTTGCAGTATATGTTGATAACCTTTTATTTATATTTTCTTTGGTTAGAAAATCTTATTGAATGCCTAAAGGTTATGGATGAGACTTCAAAGGAAAGACTTAAAGCATGGAAGAAGTTCTGCTGCAAAGAAATCTCTTCAAGGGTTGATGTCCTACAAGGTTTGTTAAAAAACAACTCAAGGTATGTATTAGACTATAAGCTTTATTATAAAGTTCTCATCATGTAAAATATACGATCATTCTTCTTTTGAAATTTGCTTTATATTACTGACATCGTTATGTCTATGGTTTTGAATCACAAATATTCTTATTAGGATCATTAATCATTATATTGAATCTACCCTCATGTTATTATTTTATCATTCTTGTGTAGCCCCAGCCTTTAGGGTTCACTATAAAATACTAGCCTCTTGTTTCTAAGGGTATTTTCATATTGATTATGAAACCCTAGTCTACTTAGGGTTGTTGATCAAATATAGAATGCCTATTCTTTTGATGTTTAACTTTTGGTATTTTTATGATAAAAACCATAGACCTTTAGGGTTTGTTGTTAATATCTAAGTTATGAACCCTAGATTTTAGGGTTTGTTGTTAATACCTAAGTTATGAAACCCTATATTTTAGGGTTTGGTGATTAAGGGTTCGGGAACAACACGTTTATAGTAAGATCCTAGGAATGAAACCCTAGGTGTATATTCGTCTGATCGAAACCCTAGTTTGAATGAAATTGTTGTATACCTAATTTTAAAGTATTAATGTTTGTGTCTTGGGTTTACCTGGTAGATATGGATATTCATATGAAATGCTAGTACATGATAATGAAACCCTAGATATGTATATGTGAGTATGCTAACTTAATTGTTTATGCTCATGTTTTAGTTTGTAAAATCTAGGGTTTGTAACAAAAACCTTAGTAAATATTGATATTCAAGGGCATGATAATATTATTTTCAATATGAGTTAGTGATTTAGATTGGATAATTATATTTTTTTTCATCCATCTCAATGCATTTAGAGTGGAAAAAGTGGAGTAATAAGCTCATGGGACCATTTTTACCGGCATGACCAGTTTGGCAAAATAGGGTCTGAAACCTTCCAGGAGCATTTTGAGGCATCAAACGACATATTTTGGGGGTAAAATTTTGTTGCTTTAGAATAACACCTTTTTATGTTTTTCTAAACACAAATATATTTCCAACGATGTAAGAAGCACGTCAATCAGAGTCAGTATGAAAAAGTTATGCCACTCAAAAGTTGACCTTCTATTTTCACACCTATAATTCGGGAGGATGTTGCGTCAGCCCCTATTGTTCATGGAAAAGGGGCTAACCACATGATTGTGGTGTAAGATAATCTAGAAGATTGTATGTTGTAACTATAATTAAGAGTTGATGTAGTCAAACTTAACCACTAGTAGGTTATCCGGCTATGTTATAACGTGCCACTAGGAGGAAGATGCATTCCAATATTTTGAGAGAATTTTGTTCCATAGTTGAACAAAGATAGCCAAGAGGGATAGGAGGTAGAGCACATAAGAAGGATTTGTGCATTGTAGCAGCCCACGGGCCATATGCCTTACTTCTTTGTACCTACAACCATGTTTCCAAACAGAGAAAGAGAACGAAGTGGCCTCACCTTCCAATTGGGTTTTCTCTCGAAAGGGTTTCCCAGAGCATATTTTGTGTCTTATATGTGTGTGTGAGCTTATTTTATCATTCTCTATTTTTCTACATAATTTCCATTTGCATGCATGCACTAATTAGAGTTAAATCTACATATCTTAAAGTTTAATAAAACTATAATAGTGTAGAATATCATATTTTTAATATAATTTATTAGATTTGTTGTGATGAATTGTCCAGTGGAATATCCAAGACATTTTACGAATTAGTTAGCTTTGATGAAATTTGGGGTTTTCATCAAACCTCAGTAGAAGTATGACATGTAAAAACATATTGTTGAAACATTAGATGTATAGTAGGATTGTTATTTGATTGAATTGTTGATATCTAAGGCGTTTGTGTCTCAGAGATGGAGTCTAGGGTTTATGACAAACCCTAGCAAGAAATTGAAGTTTAGTATGTAAAATATGTGTCTCTTATTGATTATGAACCTAACCAGGCTTAGATATTTGGTGTCTAAAGTTTGAATGTTTGAATGCCTCCATTATAGTAATATGATTTAGTTAACTTCATGCTTCCGTATATTTGTACTTTGTTGTATTTGATATTAAGATTTTGCAGGTACATGATCTTCAAGATGTTGAAGATGTTTGTAATTGAAGATAAGCAAGATGAAGCAAGCTATAAAAAAAATTATGATGATCAAGATAACCTTGATGCCATGAGAAAGAATGAAACATTGAAAGGATGAAGTTTCTCTGATGTTATAAAAGAAGGATTCTATTGATCTTCCCAAGTTGAGAGGGAAATTGGATAGAAAAGGTACATCTCCCCTATTGAGAGGGAGGGCATAATGAATACCTTGAAGAGAGAATGAAACCAAAGGTTGAATAAAAATACTACATATGGATTTGCGGAGTACTGAGGTTGTATTTGGTGTTGCTGAAGAAATAAAAGAAGAAAAATTTTTGACAATATGGATAACTTGATGATGATATAAGTGGCATCAGGATGATTAAGGACCCCAAAGGTTTGTGTTCACTTGTATATATATATTTTAAATTTTTTTATTGATTAGGGTTGTGTTTGTGCAACTAAATCTCTCCATAAGAAGGTTGAACACTTTGGAAGCATACTTTGACAAATGGATATATCTGGTTTAGTTTATAGGAGAGTGTAGGTTTTAACCATGTATAGAAATTACCTGCACACGAATTCTAAAAGATAAAAAATAAATAATGGTGAGAACATAAAACATAAAACATATATACACAGAGATTTTCCCCTGGATCCCAAAACGGGACTACCAGATTGATTTTTCATTATGTTCCTTTCAATGTTATAATACATATATATACATGTCGAAGCATTCATAAACCCCAATCCCTTAACCCTGGATTAGAACATAACTATAGTTCCCTTGATCGGATCTACAAAATACCATGGGCATAAAACCATCATACTCAAAACCATGTGCAAAAACCATGCACAAAACCATAGGTAGGTTTGCCCACCTAATATAGGGTCCAATTTTATTTAGGGGGGATATTTCCCCCCTGAAACCCCCTAACAGGGGAAGTGAAACCCCCCTTGTGACTCCCCTGTTGTGCTTGATGTAACAAATAGGGATGGCGACAACCCCCACGCACATGCAACTAGTCATGGAAAGAATATAACATGCACTCAACAAAGAGATGAAAAATATAATGGCAAGATTCTTGGGAGGACATCTGGTTGCCCAAGGTGTTGATGTTTAGATCCCAAAGAGGGAGGGTGGAATTGGTCATGGAGCTTTGACCTTGGATACGCACCTAGATCCCAGGGTTGGTGGTAGAGCTTAAAATACTTATGGTACCTAGAGTTGGCTAAAGCTTGAGTATCCTTAGTCCAACCCAGATAGAATAGCCTGGTTAGGTATCTAGTCCACAACACTAAGTGTGTTAGAACTATTCATAGTTCATTTTGAGATCTTCCATGTACCTCTGTATATATATTTAATTATGTAGTACCTCCCTAGTTAAGAGGGAGTGTTGAAGAATGTAACTATTGCCGGTCTTTATAATTGTATTTGATTCATCATGTAATGTATTTGTCAAAGGAAAAGAAAAAGAGATTTTGTTATTAAAACATGTGTTTCATGCTTGGGTCAATTATTTTTAGGTCAAAACCTCCATTGAAGGCTTCTAGGGTTTATGTCAAGTGTCCTTGTTCATGTCATGTTGTAAAATACCCATTCTTGGGATTTATTGTCAAGAAAGAAATTTATTTTAATGTAAAATAGGTCAATTAGGCCTCATCCACCAAGTCGGCCTCAAACTAGACAAGTCATCCTAAACTGAGGGGTAGAAACACCTATATAAAGATAGAAATTTGACCTCATTTGAGACATCTACTCAATAAGCTCGATTTGCAGTTGTAGGAAGCTAGAAAAGTGCGAAATTCTAAAGAAGAAGAGGGAAAGTCTAAGGGAAAAGAAGAAGGTATCCCTCAAGGTCTACAAGTCGAAATTTCTCTCTCCTATCCCACATGTGTGAAGTTCTGGAGTATTTCAGGGAGGCTAAAAATTCTACAAAAGTTGGGAGGCTAAAAAATCTGAAGCTGGGTTGAAGTTCTAGTGATGTTGGGGCTGAAATTTCTGGATTGATGTTGGGTTGTCACTATTGAAGGTTGCTATATCTTATTGGAAGGCTAACTTGGTGGAGGAGAAAGGTCTTAGGTTTAAGGTCTTGGTCTATCTCAATTTCAATTTACTAAAGGAAGTGTTCTAACTTGGTTTTCCCCTATAAAGGGGTTTTAGCCCTGGTTGAGTGCCTAATTTTGGTGTCCCCGATCTTCATGTTTTTTCTTTCATGATTGATTGATGAGAAGAAGATAAAGGAAGAACATAAATAATTTAATAAGAACATAATAATATCACAAGTAATTGTCAATATCAGAAAATATTTATGCTTTTATGATTTTCTAACAAGTTGTACAATATAAATATGAAACAAGTTACTGAAATTGTGGATCATTTGGATTTTTTTAATATTCTTATATGTTAGTTGACTAGTATGGATCTTAAATTGATTAAGATAAGGTATTTACATTGTTCTATTCATTACATGAATGGTGGTACCTTTTAATCACTTCCATTGGATTTAGTACAACTGATGCTCTTGAATTTGATTATTTTGTTGAAACATTATTTTATGAAAAAGTGTGGAGGAAATCCAGTATTGAAACCTCCACACTATAAGCAACGGTGGCTAGAAGTCGGTCTAGAGAAAAGGGAGAAAATTAAAGAGGTGCATCTAGATCAATGTCAAAAGGAAAGAAGAGTAAATTTAAATTTTGGTATTCTAACAAGTCAGAGCATCTCAAGAAGGATTATTAGAAGAAGCAGGAATCCAAGGAAGACTCCAAAAAGGAGGCAAATCCGATTGAATCGAGTCCATGTATAATTGATGAAGTTTTGTCTATCTGTAATTTACCTCAATACTATGAAGAATTATTATTAGGTTCTAGTGCTTCTCATCGCATGTGTCCACATAGAATTTGGTTTTCTTCATATCAAGTTATTGATGGTGGAATTGTTCTTATGGGGAATAATGTTTCTTGTAAGATTGTTGGGGTTGGAAGAATACAAAATAAAATATTTTATGGTATTATAAGGACATTAACAGACGTTAGACATATGCATGAACCAAAGAAGAATTTAATTTCTTTGGGAGCTTTGGAATCCAGAGGTTAGAGTTTTGTAGGTGAAGGTGGAGCATTGAAGGTATCCATGGGTACTTTGGTAGTCATTAAGGCTACAGGTATACGAAACCTTTACAATATGAAATGAAGTACAAAAATAAATGAATAAATAGTGGAAACTAAGGATGAAAAGGAATCTATTCATCTGTGGCATCAATGACTGGGTCATATGAGTGAGAAAGGGCTATGGGTATTGATAAAACAACAATTACTTCCAAATTTAAAATCTTTGAATTTAAATTTCTACAAACATTATATATTTGGAAAACATTGTAGGCAAAAGTTTAAAGTAGGAAATCATATTAGTAAATGTATTCTTTATTATATCCATTTAGACATTTAGGGCACACCCCCTACAATTTCTTTTAGATGATCATCATATTTTGTAACATTTATGGATGCTTTCTCTATAGAAGTGTTGGTATATGCCTTTGAAAATAAAATTGATGTGTTTAATAAATTCAAACGATTTAGACTTATGGTGGAAAAGAAGACTTGCATAACAATCAAATAAGAGAAAATAATGGAGACCAGTTCACATCGTTAGAATTTGAAAAATATTGCAAAAAAGTTGGGATTGAAAACAAAAAACCATTGTCTACATTCCCCATAAAAATAACGTAGCATAACCCATGAACATGGCTCTTCTAGAAAGAGTAAGGAGCATGCTCAGGAATGCCAATTTGCAGCAAGGGTTGTCGGAATAAGAAATCACTATTGCTTTTCATCTTGTAAATTGATCACCATCAATTGCAATAGATTGTAAAATCCCTAAATAAGTATGGTAGTTCATCCTTGCAATTATTCAATTTAAAAATAAAAATAAAAAAATGTGAAGGTTATGCTCTTACTCCTAAAAACCGGTTTTCTAAGTTAGACCCCAAATTCAAGAAATATGTCTTTTTTGGTTACGATGATATGGCTAATAAATATAGAATGTGGGATGTTATTTCCCACAAAATAATCATTAATGGAGATGTAATATTTGATGAATCATCTCTAATTAAATCATATAATGTAAAAGTTGATTTGAAATAGGAACATACAGGAACATATACCACTAAATACACAATTTTAGTTGGAGACTCAAGCATCTAGATGCACAAGGAAGCAAGATAAATATTTCGATGATAAAGAAATTGTACATGTTGAGTATATTAAGGAAAATGTGGAAATTACACAACCACAACTGAGAAGATCAACAAATGAGATAAATCCTCCTAAAAGGCATACCAATTTTATTCCATCTCTGACTTTGGTTATTGATGATGGGAACCTTCTTCTAGTGAATAATGCCAAATGGAAGGTGGAACTGAAAGAATATATGGACGCCTTAGAGAAAAACAAAACTTGGGACTTCATAGAACTTCTTAGAGATAGAAAGGTTATTAGGTATAAGTGGCTCTATGGATTGAAGAAATCCATTGATGGTAATGTTGAAAGGTATACAGCAAAAATGGTCATAAATGGGTGCTCTCAAATGGAAAGTATAAATTTCCATGAAATATTTTCGCCAATTGTTAAGCTTGTATTTGTTCATATTGTGTTGGCACTAGTTTCTTTGCTTAATTTGGAGTAGAGGAATTATATGTTAAAACAACACTTTTACATGGAGATTTGGAAGAGGAGATATACATGGAAAAACTAGAATGTTTTTTTTAACATTACAAAAGAAGGTTAATTTGTAAGCACAAGAAACCATTGTATGGCCTGAAGCAGTATCCCATGCAATGATACAAGAAGTTTGATTCCTTCATCGTGTGCCAAAATTATACTAGAAGTGAGCATGCCCATTGTATTTACTTCAAAATTTTGAATGGTATATTCATTGACTTGGTGTTCTATGTTGATGATATTCTTGTTGCAAGCAAAGCATCAATAAAGGTTAACAAGTTGAAAGCTCATATGGCTAGGACCTTTGATATGAAGGATATAGGAGTATCAAAACAAATCCTCGGAATTGAAATACACAGAGACAAAAAAACGGTTAGATCAGTTTTTCACAATAGAAGTATGTTGTGAAGATACTTATGAAATTTAGGATGAATAATGTGAAACCTATGAATATCCATGTTTCTCCCCATTTTAAGCTTTCCTTAGGTTTATGTCCTAATAGCGAAGAAGAAAAGGATTATATGTCTCATGTACCATATGCTAATGCAATAGGAATTTTTATGTATGTGATGGTATGTACTAGACCATATATTTCACATGCAATGGATGTTTTAAATAGGTACATGAAAAATCGAAGAAAAGAGAATTGAATGCAATGAAATGGGTGCTTTAATATCTTATAGGTACACAATATTATTGCATCACCTTTAACAATTATAGTGATTATGTATGTGGTTATGTTGATTTATACTTTGCAAGTGATTTGGACAATAGGAGTTTACTTCAAGGTATGTCTTTACTCTTGCAAGAGGATCTATTAGTTGGATGTCAAAGCTTCAAGAAAAAAATTCTTTATCCAATGTTGAGGCAAAATATACCACTGCCTCACATGCTTGCAAGGAGGCAATTTGGTTGAATGGTCTTCTAGGTGAGCTTCGAAGAAAACAAGATAGTGTAATTGTATTTTTTGATGGTCAATGTCTTATCCATTTGACTACAAATCCAACTTATCATAGTAAGACTAAGCATATTAATACTAAGTACCATTTTGTAAGAAAGGTTATTGATGGAGGTGGAGTAGATGTTAGAAAGGTCTACATTCAAGAAAATTGTGTAGACATGTTTACAAAACTAGTTTTATTAGAGAAGTTTCAATAGTGTTTGGCTTCTCTTAGCTTACATGAGAGATGATGAAAGGGATTGGGAAAGGTATTGTTATCACTGGCAAAATTTCGATGCTAAATGTCTGCAAATAAGCACATTAACCCTTTTAGCAGTTTCGCAGCGCAAAATGTTTAAGTGTTTTAGCAGTTGGAAAGTGAAGTCTCTGCCTTAAATAAAAAATATGTGGTCTATGTTAAACAGCTGGAGGAATGATACAAATGTTATTCTTGCAGATGAGATGGGCCCTGGAAAAACTGTGCAATCTATGTCAATGCTTGGGTTTTTACAGAATGTGTAGCAGATACACGGTCCTTTTATAGTAATTGTACCTTTGTCAACATTAACAAACTCGGCAAAAGAATTCCGCAAATGGCTACCTGACATGAATGTTGTTGTTTATGTTGGCAATCTTGCAAGTAGAGAGGTTTGCCAGGAATATGAATTTTATACCAACAAGAAGACTGGCCGACTTATTAAGTTAAACATATTATCGACCACATATGAGGTTGTGTTGAAAGACAGGGCCATTCTCTTAAAGATCAAGTGGAATCATCTCATGGTTGATGAAGCACACCGATTGAAGAACAGTGAAACCTCACTCTACACTGCTCTCTGTGAATTCAGTACCAAAAATAAGTTGTTGATTACTGGGACACCTTTGCAGAATAGTGTTGAAGAACTGTGGGCTCTATTGCATTTTCTTGATCAGGACAAGTTCAGAAAAAAGAACGATTTTGTGGAGAAATACAAGAACTCGAGTTTAATCAACGAGAATGTGTTTGCTAATCTACACAAAGAGCTTCGGCCTCATCTGCTCCTCAAAGCCATGGCCTAGATAAGTTTGCTAATGAAATTCAAACTCACAAAGCACAGTGGAAGCTATTAGCATCTCTGGCGATCCTTCTGGCACTGATTGTAGTTGGTATGGTTGTCTTGCACGAGTTTGAGGGTTTGGTTTTCCTCAATTCATTTTATTATGTTTGCTCAACCATTACAATTTTAGGATATGGATCAGATACAAAAGTGAATGCAGCTGTGGAGAAATCGGGGCGAAATGTATTTGATTTTCCACAGCCCACTTTTCGGAAATTGATGAAGGAACACCGTATGGAACCATTCCTTGTGTTCCAGAGCTTCGGCGGGTTCGAGTAGATAATCAAAAATTAATGGTGCATCGATGTGGAAAATGGGTGAAGCTATCTGGAATGGATTTTCTTCCTGGAGATGGCAAAGGACTCTGTTTTGAAACTGCTCCAGAAACCAGAGACATGCAAGTTACGCCTATGTTAATCCAGAACATGGTTCTACAGGTGGCAATCGGAAGAAGAGCGAAGGGGCAGAGTAAAGACCAGAAGTGTGAACGTAAGGCCAATATGGATAATTTAGTGCTGCGTTCAGGTGTCAAGACGGTAAAGCGGCATGGTGGAAGTCAGAAAACAAAAGAAATATATTTCAAAAAACATCGATCCACGTCATCAACTCCCAGACAGCGGCAATATTGATAAGCTTCGAGACTTCATAAAGCAGGTATATGATTGACAAGAGTTATAGCAATGACATAGGCGGTGATAGACCGCCACAAGGAAAAGGGGCCTGAGCATTCGATTGGGTCATTTTTAACGATAATCGAAACCCTGGTTTGAGCCGGTAGGCTATATTATGTAGAGTCATACATACATTGTTTGACTGAAAATAATAGTGCTTCAGGTGGCAAAATCGTTGTTGAAAGGCATACTCAAAATCCTGCCGAGAATGCATATAAGCTTTGGTCCCTGCAGTCATCAAGGTCCCATTCGGCAGCACATCCCAAGGCTCTATGTCTAGACCAGCAGTTAAGTTTTTCTAAAGCTCTTTTGGGGCTTATCAAAGCATGTTTGGGACGATATTGCTTTGCTTATCCGAGGTGAATATTCTGTTCAGCACTTGTTCGGATTCGAACTCGGATTGTTACCTGGATTGTTTGCCTTAAAGGGGTTTTAAGAAAATGATCACGCCGCTGACGGATTTGAGGAATCGCCCTCTGGAGCAGTGGAAGGTTACAGAACTGAAAGACGAACTCAAGAGGCGAAGCATAACAACTAAGGGTGTGAAGGATGATTTGGTTAGAAGGCTCGAAGAAGCTTTCCCCAATGACGGTGAAAAGGCGAATTCCGATAGCAGTCAACAGACGGATTCTGGTATGAATGACAACAATGGTGGTGGTTCTGTCAATGATGAAAACCCCAACGGCAATGAGGAGACTGATATGTTTCAGGAAAATCAAAACCCCAATGTAATGTTGCGGCTTTTTCTTCTTCTTCATTGGCGAGGCATGGATAAAAATCGTCTTGACTGTCCATATCCAGGGTGTTTCTTTTATGTTATGAAAGGGGCAAATCCAAGTAAGCGTCGAACAAGTAATATGAAGTTTTTTAAGGACTTACCCTATCAAGATAATGAAGGCCAGGTTCTTGCCGTCAGTGGCCTGTGGAACACTGCCATGGCACATCCGAATGATTCCGAGTTCATTGATCTAGCTCATATTATTGGATCATATAGCATGAACATGGAGGAATTTGCAGAAAGGGCCGAATTCCAAGCCTGTCGCAGAGGTAAAAGTTAGCCAAACTAAGGGAGGCCGAGTTGATTGTTACTTCAGATTTAAGAGGGCAGAGTGGCACCCCTGTATCTGAGGTCGAAGTGATTCCAGGTAGCTGAGGCTGAGTTATACCAGAATGATTATGCAAATTGTAGAAAGGCTGAGTTGGGTCTTGCCTTGAAGACATTCGCTCGGTTTATTAATCCCAATCAGTTCCAGAATTCTTACACAAGTGACAAGTCTGAATTTTTCAGAAATACACTGCCCTTTGAAGCTTATTCATTGCTAATTGAAAGAGGGTCGAATTCTGAGGAGGACGAGATTGGCAATTCCAAGGGTTTGGCACATTTTTCTCCTTACAAACAGAGGGCCAATTTCAGTTGTATCCATAGATTAAGATTCCTTGGAGATTAGTCCATATATGGGCTGTGAGTTTCCAATTGTCTCCATCTTCAAACAGTAGATCAAAGTCACCAATTTTGGAGCAGATTCCTGAGGACGAATATTTGCTACATTGGCTGAAACTTGTTTCTTGACATATCAATCTTTTCCTGAAGTAGAATGAAGGGCTGTATTCTATCCCATCATCTCTCATTGCCATTGAAATAAGCTCATGCAAGTTTCAGTCTGAGGGTTTCAAGTGAGAGCCTCACACTAGTTTCGGTGGATCTCATTGCCACCCTAGCTAGTCTCTTCCCAATTTCGGTGGACAACCTTAGCACCCTAGTTAGGTCATTTTCTAGAATTCATTAAAAAGATCTAATCGAGTTGGTTGCAGGTATTCCTCAATTCATTTTGGTCTTTGCAGGATAGTGTGGATCATATTATTTTCAAGGGAGCTTGAAGTTTATCCTGTGAGAAGGCCGAGGCTCCAATCTCAAGCCAAAAAGGTGGTTTTGTTGTAAATTTTCTTGAAGAAGCCAATGAACCTACTCATATTACGGGCATATGCTGTTCAATAAAAAGCACAGCTGTCAAAGATCAGACCACCATGGCTCTACTGGTTTGAATAAAAGGAGGACTGTGTTTTTAATTCACACAGCAGTTTCGTAGCGCGCTACGAAACTGTTGTAGGTGATGATTTTAAATGCAGAGCAGCTGTTTGATATCATGAGCGGGAAATTATTTTTGAAAAGAGAGACACATGTCAATCAATCCCGCCTACAGCACATCAGCAACATGGCAGCAGTACATAGCAGGGGTTATTAAAGGCTTCAAACATGCTGTTATATATCCGAGCAGATTAAGGAAAGCAGGGACCGAGAAGTCAGGGACATCTCCAGCATGACTGAGCAGTTAAAAGAGTTGGCGTACAAGGTCGATATGGAGTACTAAAGACATCTAGCTCAGCCATATCAAAAAAGACAGGTGTCAAAGATCAGGAAAGACATCATACTCACGAGGAGTTAGAATTAGAGTTTAAATTGGATTAGGACTCTTTGTATTTAGTGCATAATACATGATGTATTTAATAAGTTTGTTTAAGAATAGATAAGGTTGTTAGTTAATGATAAAGATCGAGCTCCCCTCATGCTGGAGGAGGAAGCTCCAAGTAGTTAGAGGATGCTGTTATATATAGCAGAATCGTTTATGTAAAAGGGGTTGGATACTTATGCAAAAGACAGAGTTTTATTGGTTTATGTATAAAGCTTTTTACAGTAATAGATAGACTGTTTTATTCTTCCCAAGATTCATTATGTGTTAAAACTCAAGATGTTGGTGGTTCGGTTTTACTAAATATAAGTTTGGCAGCTAATGAGTATGCAATCACTCTGAATTCATCATTGATGCTCAGACTTCCTATGCATACTTGTAAGTTGAGGTTCTTGTCCTTCATGTTTTACAGCTCCTTAGGTACACAATCACTCTGAATTCACCTAGTGCTCAGACTTCCTGTGTGTACTTATCAGCTGATGGTTATTTGATGAATGTCTTGAATGTTTAAACGTTACATGCCTTGGCTTCTATGAATGAACAATTAATAGTTTACTGATAAGATGTTTGACTCCATGAGCCCAATGGA